>JAOXNR010010445.1:0-31617 GCA_028571225.1 Parsonsia alboflavescens
ACTATTTATAGGCTCAGCCCCAAACATGATTAGGGACTTAATTAGGCCTCTTAAGCTAGCTTAGAACATAAAGATAGAAGCTAAAAATAAGTGGAAAAGTCCACCAAAGTCAAGATACTAAGGTTGTAAAACAGGGGACCAAAAATGCAAAAATTCTGGCAGTTTTCACCAACTGCCCAGCTCGTGCAACCATACTTCCAAGGCTTCAAATGGCTTGATTTCTTCATTAAACACTCCTCCTTGATGTATTCTAACATTCCTATGCTGAGCTCTTTCCTTGGTTCAGCCTCCATTGACGGTTGTACTTCAAACAATGTTGTAAAGTCTTGCAAAGTCTCAACACATTTGATGAAAGTTTCAGCTTTGTTCATTCAATTTCCAACCTTGAAATGTCTTCTAATCCCCTATATAAGTCTTCATACTTGAATACATTACAAGGTTTTTCAACTTGCTAATCATCTTCTAACATAACTTCTTCAATCTTGCCAAGAACTTCAAGTTGTTTCAAGTTGTTCTTCATTTTCTAGCTTCAATACCAACCTTGCTACTTTCATCCTCAAACTTCCATGCTTATACTTGAAATATTGATCTTTGTACAAGAACTCCCAATCATTAATGATATCATCTTCAATCTCCAAGAAGTCTTTCTTCTTCTTGATCTTCCAACCTTGTATTTGAGATACAAGCTCTTGTACATAAACTCTTTTATTCCATAATCATTTTCATATGAGATCTTCCATGAATTATTCCATGCCATATATGCTCCTTGATCTCCATCATAGTTAGATAGGGGAATGGCACTGGTTCGGACCAGATCAACCAAAGCTAACCGAAGAAGCCCTCAGAAACATTTTGGGCCTAATTAGCTTGACCAACTAAAGCTGCAAAATGAGCTTGTTGCCTGGTCAGTTTGGTTCTTGAACTTTTCAAATCTGACTCCAATGCATACTTAACTTGCTTCCCTCATTTTGACTTTTGTTTAAATGAATTTTCTTATTAGAATTAAAGGCTAAGAAGGTCCTTTGACCACTGTATTACTCAAATTTTGGCTTCTTGTTAGTTGGACTCTAAATAATTCCATATTTGTATTTGAAAGATAACCTTTTATCACAAACAACTTAGATAAATGAATTTGAGAAAATCCTTTAGGATCAAATTCTAGTTTTCTTGAGTGTTCTAAAACCTCTTCTAGGGTTCCTAGTCTAACACTTGAGTTACAATGCTTGGCTAGGGCAATTGAATTGAATTCAGCTAATTCAAACCATTAGATCATATTGGAAGACACAGTAGTCAATGGTACTAGTTAGAAACTATTGATGAGTCTTGGGATTTGAATCTCTATTTGATTACTCATGAGTTGGGCCAAGATAATGAGAAACTTCAACTTGTGAACACATCTTATTATGGTATTAGAGTTTAGGTTTTGATCAAGAGGTTTGCCTATCTTACTTGCTTTCTTTGTTTAAGTGTTAAGATCCTGTTTTCTTCTTTGAAATCTCATGATCTTATGTGATTTTGTGTTTGTTCCTTTACATTAATCTTAGATCTTCTTCTTGTGATCCTTGTGAATTATGTCCAAGACCAAAAATCAAGGTTAATTCAATTTGTTTGGTAATTCTACTTTTTCTACCTTCTGTACAAAAATAAATAAATAAATCAAATAAAAGATATCCATTGTGAAAAATTCAGAAATCCTCTTAAAAAAAGTGCTCAAAATTTAGAAAGTATCAGATCATGCCTTGTGAAATTGAATTCTATGTCATATGTTGATCAAATTGATTTATGATCTATTGAATTGAATCGCCTACTTATCTATCTAAATTTTGTTGATTGGGACACTTGACCACATTGATTTTGATTGAAATTGGGATCAAAACTCTTTGACCTCAAGGTGTTTGTTAAATTTCCTTTCATATATTTCCCTTGAATTCTTAGTTTTTGATCATTTGCTTTGTGGTCATTGACCATCTTCTTTGAAATTCTTATCCCTTTGATTCTAAATTGTTGGAAAATATGAACTACTTGCTTTGATTTCTTGATCTTTGGTTTGATATCCTTGCTAAGTAGTTGTCTACTCTTGGCGTTGCATTGAGAACTTGAAGAAGAGTTAAGAGTGGAAAAAGGTGAAAAGGGAGATCACATTAGAGCGAGAAAAAGCCATTTCAAGTGTGATACAAGAGTGAACTTGTGAGGAAAATTTTCCCCTATTTTTCTATGTTAATTTTTTAGGTACAATCATGCCTAGGAGGAGTTCTACCTCATCTAATGCATCCATCATGAGGGATGACAATGATATAATGTCTTCTCTTAGGGATATGATGCAACAATTGACACAAGATGTGGGATCAATAAGACTAGATATGCGAACATGAGAGAAGACCTTGGTTCAAGGATGGATAGAGTTGAAGGGAGAATGAATGCCATGGTTATACCTCCGGCTCATGCAATGCGAAATCAATTTCCTTAAAGAGATAGAGCAAGAGGAGGCCATGTTCCAAGAGCCCAACCAAAAGGAATTGTACTCCAAGATCAATTTGATGAAGCCTAAAATGGAGGAGAGGAATATTGGGGAGAACATGTGGAAGAGGAACCATAAGAGCCAAGGAGAAAGGATGTTATCTTAGGTTCAATTAAGCTAATCATTCCACTATTCAAGGGAGGTAATGATCTGGATGATTACCTTATTTGGGAGAGCAAGGCGGATCATGTTTTTGATTGCTATGACGATCCGGAAGTAGGGAAGGTTGAATTGGCCATTGTTGAATTTTTGGACTATGCTTTAACTTGGTGGGAGCAACTAGCGAATAACAAGAGGAGAGCCAATGAAGAACCCAAAGTTGCATGGCAAGAGCTCAAGGAAGTCATGAGGAGACGATTTGTTCCTACTTACTAACAAAGGGAACTCTACCAAAAGCTTCAAACTCTACACCAGGGCTCTAAAAGTGTAGATGAGTACTATAAGGAGATGGAGGTAGCCATGATAACGATCAACATTGAGGAAGATGAAGAGGTTACTATAGCTCGATTTCTTTGTGGATTGAATAGAAAGATAGCGAATAGAGTTGAAGTTTGCCAATTCTATCACATACAAGATGTGGTAAATTTAACCATGACAGTGGAGAAACAATTGAAGGATGAGAGGAGCTCCTATGGAAAAGCCTATAGTTCATCTAACTATAGGGCTTCATCAACGAAACCTACAATTACATGGCCAAGGAAGGATGTGGTGGGGCCTACTGTTCAACCAAAAGAAGAGGTCTTCAAGCCTAAGTATCAAGAGAACAAAGGAGATCAAGGAGACAAGGGAAAGGGGCATGTACAACCTTTCAAAGCTATAGATGTCAAATGCCATAAGTGTCAAGGTTATATGCTTTGTGCCAACCAATGTCTCAAGAAGAGGAACATCATCTTGCACAGTTGGAACTTTTATGACATGGTGGAGTCGACTAGTGAGGATGAAGAGGAAGGAATTGAGGATAAAGATGAGAGGGATCAAGGAGCTATCCAAACATTGATGAAACTATCATGGAAGTCATCAAAGAATAAGAGCATTGAAGATGAAGTTCTTGGAAGAAACATGTTTATATGGACTTTCACTTCAAGTATAAGAGAACCGTGATGCTATGTAAAGAAGCACTATACAAGGACTTGTATTTCAAATACAATAATGAAGCTTCAAGAATGAAGAAGACATTGATGGCATATGTACGAGACAAAGAAGAACAAGGTGAATTCAATGCCAACTTTGAAAGGAAACCAATGAGTAATGAAGATCAATCAAGAAGAGGTTACAATGTTCAATTGATTCGAGAGTTTGACAAGGATTCAAGTGAGGTTCAAAGGCTTGCAAAGCATGGGAATTGAGCGGGGAAAGCCTAAAGTGAAAAGACTAAGAACAAACTTTAAAAAAATCAGGCTTGTGGCAAGCTGGAAAATAAGCAGTGGGCGCTGGTGAAAGTCCTTAGCAGAGCTGGTCAATCGTCTACTTTGGGCAGCAAATTGTATTAACATCCAGAGAGATACCGGTTTGTCAGCCGGTTGAGTCCTGGAGTAGGTGAATTCAGCCCAATATCACTTTGGCAGCCAGTTAATGAAGTTGACTTTGTGATAGCTTCCAAGATTACTTTGCAGCCCATTTCCGTCCCACCGAACATCAAAGGCTTAGAGTCACTTGTCCACCAAGGCTGGAATGCACTGAAGACCTATCAAACCAAAGTCAGTTGCAATTAAATAAATTTGACAACTTGATTTATTTTGTTTCTTTTGGTCAATTATATTGTTTTATGAGGACCTTTTAGTACTTTAGTTTATTTTTAGTCTTAGTTAGAGCTTCACATGGTTAGACTATAAATGGTCTTATTCGTATCTTTTAACCAAAAACTTTGACAAACATGATTTTGTAAAAATTCAAGAATCCTTTGGAATCAAACTTGTTCTTTCATGAGTGTTCTTCATAGAATCTCTTAGAGTTCTTGAACAATTACTCTAGGGCATTTCATCACTTTGATTAGGGTGTTGATTTGTCTACCAACATCAAGACAATGGTTGATGATTGAAAAACATCGTAGGTCATTGTACTAACTTGAACTTCTAGGTGAGTCTTGGGAATATTCTTCAAGTTGGTGTGTTTTTTATGAAACCCACTTTCAAAAAAATCACATCAGAAGATGAGAGGCTTGAAGATGAATCTATCCTATTGAAGGTGATTGTGAACATATGTACATGATTAGGAGAGTCCTTAGTACTCAAGCTAGTGATGAAGAGGACTTGCAAAGAGAGAATTTGTTCCACTCGACATGCTTGATACAAGGACATATGTGGAGTGTCATTGTTTATAGTGGGAGTTGTGTGAATGTTGCAAGTGCCTAGTTGGTGGAGAAGGCCATGGCAACATGATAGGAAGGTGATCTATGATGGCCACAAAAACAAGCATTCCTTGGAGTTTGAAGGAAGATACACTTGATCCCATTGAAACCTCATGAAGCCTACATGGATCAAAAAGAAAATTCTTGAGAGAATGAAAGAGTTCTATGAGGAGAAAAACAAGAGAGAATGAGAAAGAGAGAATCGAGAGAGAGGGAAAGAAGAAAAAAGAAGAGAGACAAAATTTGAGCCAGAAGAAAAAGAGTGAAAAGAAAAGGAGTTACTATGCAAAAGAAAAGGAGTTGAAGAGTGCATGTTCAAGCTATAAGCTAATGATTTTA
The DNA here is from genome assembly GCA_028571225.1 of Parsonsia alboflavescens. Taxonomy (NCBI): domain Eukaryota; kingdom Viridiplantae; phylum Streptophyta; class Magnoliopsida; order Gentianales; family Apocynaceae; genus Parsonsia; species Parsonsia alboflavescens. The sequence goes on from JAOXNR010010445.1 coordinate 5,205, forward strand.
CTTATGTACAAGCATTCTTTACATTCCCCTTCTCTTGATAATTACATTGATTCATCTCTTCCTAGTGGTGTTTACTCTCTTCTGAAGGAATTTTAAGATGTGTTTCCAGAAGGGCTCTCTCAGGTATTGCCACCTTTGAGAGGGATTGAGCACCAAATAGACTTGATACCGGGAGCATCATTTCCAGACAAAGCCACCTATAGAATCAATTTGAAGGAGACCAAAAAGCTTCAACAACAAGTGGAAGAGCTACTTTCCAAGGGCCATGTGAAGGAGAGTATGAACACATGTGCGGTACATGTTCTTCATGTGCCCAAGAAGTTTGGAAGTTGGAGGATTTGTGTTGAATGTCGAGCAATCAACAAAATCACTGTAAAGTATAGATTTCCCATCCTTAGACTAGATGACATGCTTGATGAACTTAGTCATAGTATGCATTTTTCTAAAATTGATTTGAAGTGTGGCTATCACCAAATTTGATGAAAGAAGGGGATGAGTGGAAAACCGCTTTCAAAACAAAGCATGGTCTTTATGAGTGGCTTGTTATGCCTTTTGGACTCTCAAATACACCTAGCACTGTCATGAGATTAATGAATTGTGTTCTTAGAGATGGCACAGGTAAATTTGTTGTAGTCTATTTTGATGACATCTTGGTTTATAGTGGAGATATTGAAGATCATGTTAGCCATCTAGGAGTTGTTTTTAGCATTCTTAGAAATGAACAACTTTATGCCAACTTAAAGAAATGCACCTTTTGTTTACCTAAAGTTACTTTTCTTGGTTAGATTGGTTCTTCAAATGGCATCCATGTTGATGAGGAGAAGGTAAGGGCCATCGAAGATTGGCCAACACTGGCCAACACCTTAAAGTATGAGTGAGGTAAGAAGTTTTCATGGGCTTGTTTCATTTTACAAGAGATTTGTACCCGATTTTAATACTATTGCAGCCTTTTTATTGAAATCATCAAAGCCAAAGTGAAATTTAGGCGGGGAAGTGAGCAAGAGAGTGTTTTTCAATTGCTTAAAGAAAAACTTGCTAGTGCTCCAATCTTATCTTTGCCCAACTTTTCAAAAGTTTTTGAAATAGAGTGTGATGCATCAGGGTAGGGGATAGGTGTCGTGTTAATCCGAAAAAAGAAGCCCCTTGCTTATTTTAGTGAAAAACTTCATGGTGCTACTTTAAATTGTTGGATAGGCCCTAAGAACATATGAGGATGTTAGTTAGTTGGCATAACTTTGTATCATGATGTTATTTATATCATTATATGATTTATTTTTATATTTGCGTTTTATTAAATAAATTATGTAATGCCTTAGAATAGTTTATTTCTATTCTTAAAACATCCCTAGTCAAGTGTTATTGAGATTAGGATATCAATTATACACTAAGATAAATATGTGCTGATTGATGACAGTAGTCATGGATATGAGATATCAAATCATCACATAGGTACATATAGGGAATCTGGTACTAGATTGACCCACTATGAAATCACTTCATTGATTGTTATATGAGTGTCATGGGTGATATCATTGTGATAATTATGTCTCATCTTTTGACTTAAGGTCATCAGAGATTCCTGCATGAAAGATTGCATACTTTGATATTATCAAGTGTCACTCTTAACTGTGTGGATAATAAAGGCATTTATTGAGTATGTCCTAATTTGTGCCGTGGAATGTTGAATGATCAAGATAGGATTTGTCCCTCTTACATAACAAGAGTGATATCTAGCATTCTTGGTTGAGTGAGATTAAGAAATGCATGGCCATGCTCGAATAAATAGGTATGAGATATTTCTCTTATTCGGTTTAATTAATCTGCTCGGGACTGAGAATTCAGATATTGAACTTTACGAGTATGACACGTTCCACGACTTGTGTTCAATTATGACTTTATGGACAAAGAGATTAAGACATGTTATGTTTTTTATCACAGAAGCTTTTGCCTTGTCCCAGACCTTCTTGTTAATTGGATGATAGCAATAATGTGATGCTAGACATCGCATATTGTACATGACATTAAATATCGTTAATGTCAAATGCCAATTTTACGAGGACCTATTGGGTCACACATTCAGAACGTATTGCTTAATGGGTAGAATCTCATTTGGGAGCAAAACATAATTAGCTAAAGTTTTTTAGGCTAATTCACGAATAGGAATTAACTAAAATATAATTAAGAGTTAATTATGTGACTGAATTGTATTTTTCCAGGTTCGTTGAACCTGGACAAATTTTTCTAAGCCACACTCTGATAGGAGTCTCATTTTGAATTCAAATCAGAATTCGAAAATAAATATTGATTTATCCAGAAGACTTCTTATCACGAAATCTCAATATTGTTTTTCAATAATGATGCCTCTCTCTTTTCTATAGAGTTCTTTTTCTGTCAGAGTGTTTGCATAGGAAAAAAACAGTGAGTTCAGAGAAACAATATTCATGATTGAATCTAGCAGTTCAATCGTGTTTGTCCCGTTGCTGTGTTCGTGAGACGTACACTGGAAGCAGATGTTCATGTGACGAAGTAGAAGCAGAAGTCAAAGACTTTGGCCGGTGATTGTAAACAGATTCTGATCTTCTATCTGAAAAATTGAAAAAGGTAATGTCTGTACCCTATCTAGACTCCCTCCGATCGATGCCTAGAGGAGGTCAGTTTGTGGCCTTCAATTCAATTGGTATCAGAGCCAGATTCGAAGTCTCTAGACGAGTTCTATGTGAAATTATGATTTAATGACATGCCTATATGAAATCGGAATTCTGTTAAAATTCGATTTCCAGAATATGTTTTCGTTTTTTGTTAAATTTGAAATTCAGCAAGTTTGATTTCTGTTAGAATTTGATTTTAAATATTCTGTTAAATTCGATTTTCAGTATGTTTTTCGATTTTTGTCAAATTTCATTATCTGTATGCTAGTATGGATATTCTACAAATTTCGATTTTCTATTAAGTTTTATTTTCTGTATGATAATATAGAAAATTTTACTGAATTCGGCTTTCTGTGTGTTGGTATAGATGGTCTACTAAGTATGACTCTGTTTCTGTGTAAACGAAATTTTAATGACTTGACTTACTGCCAGAATTATTTCTAATGAGATTACGATTTATATTCTTGTCAATATTATAGGTTTTGTATGTCATTGCAATTTACAGAATCGTATGAATGGTCATATTCTGGACATGGCGATGAACCAAATTTTCAAGGGCAGAAACTAACGGAGCTACAGTTCTGGAATAGCTCCTGCATTAAAAGTTGATGTGATTTTGTTCATTGTTGCGCAGGTTCATTCCATGGACCAATCACAAGATCAAGGGCTGCTAAGTTAAGGCAAGCATTGATCACCTTCGTGCAAAGAAGAGAAGAGTTGCTTGATTTTCAATCTATCTTTGATTGCCTATCATCTTTTGATGATGAACTACCAAGGATGGACTTCAATTGTTTGATTATTCAAAGGCTTGAAGAAGGAGTTTCTAGTGTTCAAGAAGAACCTAAAGTCCCTGGGGAAGCGTTGGATGGAAGCACCAAAGAAGAGGATGAAACATGAAGTGGAATGAAAGTTGGAGCACCAATTGACACAATGGAACCGGCACCGGTCAGATAGGGGAATGGTGTTGGTCAGGACCAAATCAATCGGTGCCAAAGGAAGATGCCTACAGAAAAGTTCTCGACTAATTGGCTTGGCCAACCAATGCCAGTCGCATGGCCAATTTGATCCCTGAACTTTTCAAATTTGACTCCAATGCGTCCTTAACTTGTTTCCCTCATTTTGACTTGTTTTTAATTGACTTTTCTTATTAGGATTATAGGTTAAGAAGGTCCTTTGACTAATGTAAGACTCCAATTAGGGCATCTTGTTAGTTGGACTATAAATAGTTCCATATTTTTATTTGAAAGACAACCTTTTATCACAAACAATTTAAATCAATTTGAGAGAATCCTTTTGGATCAAACTCTACTTTTTTTGAGTGTTTTCTAAAAACTTCTAGGGTTTTTAGTCTAACTCTTGAGTTTCGATGCTTGGCTAGGATAATTGAATTGAATTGAACTAATTCAACCCATTAGATATATTAGAAGACAAACTGGTCCATGGTACTGGCTTGAATCTATTGATGAGTCTTGGGATTTGAATCTCTATTTGATTGTTCATGAGTTGGGCCAAGATAATGAGAAACTTCAACTTGTGATCACATCACCTTGTTTGCTTATCCACTATAACCTCTTCATTCTCGTTCAGCCTTTGTAGCTTATAAGGTTTTGTTGAAACATTTGAGCTCCAATCTATCCACCACATATTGACTTACCAAGTTCTCACTACTCGTATGATCAATCATCACACTACATAGTTTCTCAAAGAGTATACTTCTCCCAAGAAATAAAGTCTCTCTTTGATTATCCTTTTCATGAAGTGTCACATGATCATAAACTAACTTCACTTCATTAGGAGTCTCTTGGACTTGCTCTCTTTCAACACTCTCTTGACGTCTCTCTTCACCTTCCCCTTCATTTGTGGTAGATACTTCTTCCTTCTTGTTCAACACTTCTTTCCATGTTAGACAATAATGAGCTTTATGTCCATATTCATTGCAGACGAAGCATTTGATATCCTTATTTCTAGACGGTTACGCAAGTGTCTCACTCATATCATCATGATTCACCTTCACCTCTTGCACCTTAGGATTAGGTTTCTCTTCGTTTAGCGATACACCTTGCACTTTAGTTGTTGAAAAAATACCATCACTTGAACTTTTATAAGATTTCCCCTATGATGACTTCTATTTTCAAGTATCTTTCAACTTGGATGGCCATGTTTACCATATCCTCACGATCAACATAATGTTGTGGCTCAAATATTGTGATTCTTGAAGGAAGAAGATTTTTAGAGTTCATTCATTCGAAAATCAATCAAAAGAAATGCAGGACTTATCAAATATTCAAGGGAGATTAGATTGACCATTGTTGGTAATTCAACAACAACCAATCCCTTGATTTGGTAGACAATTCAATATGTCAATCCAAAGTGATTGAATGCCCAAAATGAAGTGGCTCAAAAACCCTAAGAGGAACTCTCAAGAACACTCATGAAAGATCATGTTTGATCTGTAAAATTCATCACTTAAAAGCAATTACATGTTTGTAGGTTGTTGTCTTTCAAATACAAATTGAAGAATATTTATAGTAATGATGATAAGAAGCCCTAATAATAGTTAAAGTACAATAGATCCCATAATAAATAAGTCAAATGACTAAAAGAATCTAAGAAAAGTCAACAAAAAGCATGAAAGCATTGGAATTTAGAGTGACTGTCTAGCGTGCCCGTACGAAGAATGGGTGTGTTGTAGAGCCAGATGGTACTTTAGTGTTGCGCTTTGCCATGCCATCAGGTGCAATCTCGAGTCTTCTCCTCTCCAAACTCTTTTCTATGAGCCAAATTCATTTCTAAGGCTCCCAAAATCATTTCCAAGGCTCCCAAGGGCTTTTTCTTCATTGGAATACTTCCCAACTTCATCTTCAAAGCTTTGAATCATCCATAAGTTGACATCCTTCTTTGGTAACTCTTCATCAAGTTGAATCTCCTTGAAGATAGCTTCAAAATCAAGCAAATCTTCTCTTCCATCCTTGTATTTGAGATACAAGTCTTTGTAATCAATCTTCATGTCACTAATTGGATCATTCTTAGCAATGGCTTGACTTGAAATCTTCCATAGGCTCCGAAATTCAAATGAAGGTCTTTATAAGCTAGTCTTCTCTTATGAATCTTCCCTTCATTGAACTCCCAAATGAATGTCTTCCTTGATGATTCCATTGATGATATGATTGATCCTTGATCTCCATCATTCCCCTTCATCTCAAGAGGATTCGTCCTCGAATCTTCAAGTACACTGAGAACAGAATTATCACTAACTTTTATTGAATCATCAAGACAATACTTACCAAATAACTACAAGTTATCCATCATGGAAGTTATACCTTGACAATGCCTTGCTATCCCATTCTTTATAGTTGGTGATCTACATTCGAGAGATTTATATTCCTTCTCACCTTCAATATGCTCCTTAGAAGAAATTTCATAGACAAAGAATACAATCCATTGTAAGCATCATTTAAAGCACAAGGCATAAATCCCATTGGTCTATGATCCATAACGTATCACACAAAGGTTCTCTAAACCTAGAATTCAAAGACAATAAGCTCAAATAACAGTCCCTTTGCATAACATATATATGTCCTCCATCAAAAACATCAAACATTATGCTTGAACTTATGAAATCATCAAGATGGATCGTATTATGCTCTTCTAAAAGTAGTGGGCTTTTTGAATACTTCCAAAATCCTAGCAAATCTCTATTCATGGCACAAAATATAAACCATAACATCATGTAGTTCCACCAAACATGCCAAATAGAGATTAAGAACATAGTAAACACATTGTTTCTATCAACTAAAAGCCTATCAACATCACTAAAGATCAAATTCGCATCATGACATTGACATACTCTTCCACAGGAATTCAACAAGTATTCATCCATGATCATTGGCTTCTTTTCATATGTAGTCCTAAAACATGCTTTCTAAACAAGATATCCAAGTTTCTATAACTATCATATCTCACAAATTCAACTTCATGATTCTTAAGATTCAACAACTCAAATAGTTTATCATGCTTGGAACAATTAAGAGCACATAAAGAACTTCTTCTAAGCATGTCATTAATTGTCTCACAAGCTTTGAATCTAAGAACCAAAAAAAGAAATAGAATCCGTACATTCATGTTGCTATCCAGATCATGAAGCTTCAGAACTTCAACCAAAGTAAACTACTCAACATGACATGTTTCATCACAATTTCTCAACAAAGATTGATTCTCAAAAAGAACAAACTCACTCTTCTCAGGAATTACAATGAAGTACATCTCAAACAAGATCATCAAGAACTTAGAATCCACATTGAGTATGCACAGTAGACCACAAGGACATAAATTGTTGCCAAGAATTGCAACATCAAAGATCCACAAAACTCAATCATCTAAAACAAACTTTGTTAGTCAATTCATTTAAGTTCTAAAGATTTGCTCACTCATGTAATCCAAGAAATTCAAGGCATGACAAGATAACTTTAGGCTATTTTCATGAATTCTAATGGCCAACTGACGCAAAACGGGAACTATGGTGTTAAAACAGGACCTCCACTGCAATCAACTTCACTCGAAAGTCTTTTACAGGAAAGGGAGACTCAAGAATATAACGACAATATTCTTGAGACACTATGATAATCGAATTTTATTGAATGAGAAAGCTCAAAGCTTCAAAAACATCAAAGTCGGCTGACAATCTTACAAAAACGGCAATAAATAAACCCTAAAACGAAAGTAGAAAAAATTACGAAAACATCCCAAAAGTTTCTAAAAATTACAGAAAACTAGAAAAAGGCCCAAAAGTCCATCCAGATGACCCCGGATGGCCAAAAAAGGGCCTAGGTCATAGCATAGCAGTGACTATTGCTCACTGGACCGTCCCGGACCGACCCATCAAATTTGAGCCCATTCGGACGCTCCCATAACTTTTCAGTTTTTACGATTCGACCCAAAAAACTTTTCCAATCAACTCCGATTGCCTTGAAACTTCTCCTGCAGCCTCTTGGACCTGCATGGGCCCTCTTGAATATCTTCGTGGGCCAGCTCTGCGTCACCAACAAGTCACACTTAGAATCGTTAGGCATAAACAAAGCATTCTCTCTAATTAAAGAATTAATATGCTTGAAGAATTAGCCATATATAACTTGTCTAGAAACATTAAGCACGTGGTCACAATTCCCTAACAAGCCTAAGATCTAGCATATCATTCAAGAAGCTCTTAAGAGACATTCAAATTTCTTCCACATGCTTCATTCACAATTCTACAATCATATTTTTGAACACAAGATTCTTTAAGAACTTCAAAATCCATAAAAGCTGTCACAAGGCTCATAGAAGTGCAAGACATGCTTTCTCTAATAAAAGAATCACTATGCAAAAGAAATTCACAAATAGCAACTTACTCATAAACATCACAAGCATTTCCACACCCATGCTTAGCCTTAGAAATCATGATTTCATGCTTCAGATTGAACATTCTATCACCAAGAGTAGAGATAAGAGTGTACCACTTTAAGATAGCACTAATAATTTTGTTGTCCTTGTCTTCCTTCAATTTGTTTTGGCCTTCAACAACCTAAAATTTTGGCACAAGAACACTAGGAAAAGTTTGGTCAATGTTAGAAATGAGTATTGAAATCTCCATGTTCACCTTGAAGATTGAGGCACTCTCTTTTTCTCTTTCTTTGTCACAAGAATTTTCATTTTCTTCACTAAAATCTTTTCTCTCAATGACACTCATTTCTTTTTCTATCACAATCTCATTTTTCATCTCTCTTTGAATCCCTAAAACTTTTTCAATATCATGCTCTCCTTTTTCTATTCTCACTTTTTCTTTTTCTCTCTCATTTCTCACAAACTTTACCTCTTCTTTCACTTCATGGGACTCTCCTCCATCATCTGTCACTTGTTTATGTAGAGCCTCCAATTCAACAAGTGTCACATGATCATTTTCTCCCGTAATTTCACATGAGAACTCTTGAACTTGGTCAAGAATTTCTTGAAGACCCATTTCACCTTTAACTTCCTTGGTAGGTGAGTTTTCATCATTTTTAGGCTCCAAGCTCTCCCTTGTTGGGTAATGAGAAATTTTATACCCATATTCACTGCACTTAGTTGATAAAGAAGTGACATGACTTGAGCTTTCATAAAATCTTCCATTTGATGACTTCTTTTTCTCCAAGTTTCTTTCAACTTGGTGGCCATTTGTACCATTTCCTCAAGATTATCAAAAAGGTGTGGTGCTACTCTTTCTTTAATCTCCTTTCTCAACCCTTTGAGAAATATAGCCATTGAAGCTTCTCTGTCCTTTTAATGTTAGTTCCCTTCATGGCTAACTCCATTTGTTTCAAGTAGCCCCCAACACTCTTGGAACCTTGATTAGTGGATATGGATCTTCCCCTTCTTGGCCTCTCCTCAACTTCAAAGTCATAATAGTCATCATAATTTACTAGATGCCGCCTTCTTCTAACTCGTCAATTAGGTGCATAATCCTTAGAAGTACAAGGTTGATATTCATCTCCTCTTCCTAATTGTTGCACTTGATTTCTAGGAGTATTGGATTGGAGATAATTGTTGTCATGAGCTATATTTGTGGAGTTTGTTGTATAGGGTGAGTTATCTTCAACCAAAATTATAGGGAAAATTGTATATATATAAATATATATATATGTCTTTATATTTATATTTACATCTTATAATATAAGACTGTGAGTAAGGAAATAGAACTGAAAAATAGGGGAATTTTCTCGCCATTGAAACCTTCATATTTGACATGGTATCAGAGTAGGAACCCTAACCTATGTGCGCCATCAGCGATTGTGTTTGGTGTTTGACCTCTGTGACTTGCTGCCCTGCATTTTCTTCCTTGACGACAATAGTGTTTTTTCCCTCTCTTTTCTTTTGATTGTTGCTACATTGATTACCTTTCTCTTTTATTGTCATTATCGGCAATGACAGATCCTACTTTAGTGATTCCACACCAGGAACAAGGGGCAAGTTCAACTACAGCCTCTCTACTTGAGAACCTTACCACAAAACTTACAGAAATCTTGACACAAGCACCGACCGACAGGTCAGCCTCTCCTTCTGATTCTTCTATGGGTCAGATTACCATGAAATTAGATGGCTCCAATTATGCATTGTGGTCACAAGAGGCTGAGATGTTTATTTTCGAGAAGTATAAAGCAGGATATATCAATGGTGAATTACTTCAACCTCCAACAATTAAATCTCAATATCGCAAGTGAAAGACTTAGGACTCCATGATTAACTGGTGGTTGATTAACTCTATGAGCCTTGAGTTGATTGGTAATTTTATAAGGTATTCATCAGCCTAGATGTGTGGGATGCCATGGCCACAACATATTTTGATGGTTTCAATACATCCCAAGTTCACAACTTGAAGAAACAAGTGACCTGAATGAAACAGGAGGGAGGAACTCTTGCAAAATGCTACAATAATCTCCAAGGATTATGGAGGGAGATAGATTTTCGAAGACCTAACCCAATGACATGCCCTACTGATGTTGCAAAATATAACCACGCACTTCAAGAGGACAGGGTATACATTCTTTTGGATGGATTAGATGATCGTCTCGATCATGCCCCTACCGAAGTGCTTTCTATGCAACCTTGTCCCACTATGGAACAAGCCTATGCATGGGTCCGATGTGAAGCCACCCTGCAAGTTGTGATGCTCACCCCATTTAAGCTTTCCCCAGCTCCAGATGGATGATGGCCCTGGGACATAATCAAAGAGGATTAGAATCCCTTTTGCAGATGACTAAGTAAGGTGGAGGTCGATCAAATGCCTCTTCTCAACCTAAGGAATCTTCTGTCAGCTGTTCACATTGTGGTAATACACGACACACCAAAGAGAAGTGCTTTAAGCTCCATGATTACCTGGATTGGTGGAAGGACTTCCAAGCATGGAAACAAGGCTGGTGGCAACAACAATGGGGGCGGACCAGGGAAGACAGCTCTTGCTAATGCTGCTTCCACTGACCCCACTGTCTCCTTAATGCCCAAGAGAGATCTTTTTATTCAACCTAAGACTCCTTATATGGCTACCCCTGGGTATAATATGTGCGACAGATGGGTGATTGATTCTAGGGTAACCTAGCATATGACCTATGACTCGGGTGATAATGTTTGTGCCACTAAACCGCAACGTGATAGTATTTAGCATGGTAATGGGCGACACCCCGGTGACGGGGGCTGGTGTTGTTGTGGTGTCCCTAACATTGACTCTACCAAATACACTTCTTATTCCTTCATTGTCCACAAAATTGATTTCTATTGGGCAATAGAATTCAATTGTGGTGTACTGATGTATCCTACTTTCTGTTTGTTTTAAGATATCCTCAACAAGACAATAATTCGGCATGGTACTAAGAACATGGGACTGTATTACCTTGATGACTTCATAATCAGGTTTGCAACACTATTAGTAATAAAGAGAAGGAACTTTGGCTTTGGTGTAGAAGTTTAGGACATCCTTCCTTTATGTATTTGAGGAAATTGTTTCCAAGTTTATTTGTTGCATTGAAGGATTCTGATTTTAGTTGTAAAACTTGCATTTGGGCAAAGAGCCATAGGGTGTATTTTCCTAGTAGCTCCAATGAAAAAATGGCTTACCTTTTCCTTGATTCATTTTGATGTTTGGGGTGCTTCACCTCCTGGTATTTCTGGCGATCGATGGTTTGTACTTTTTGTGGATGATTGCACTAGGATGAAATGGTTATATTTTGCTAAAAACAGAGAGTGAACTGGTTAATGCGTTCAAGGGGTTTCATAAAATGATTTAGACTCAATTTAATGCCAAGCTTCAAGTTCTTTGAAGTGATAACGGTGGTGAATATACGAACCAACATCTCTCTGAATACTTTTATCAGCATGGTCTCATTCATGAATCTTCATGTCCACACACACCAAATCAGAATGGAGTAGCCGAGAGGAAGAACAAGCACATTTTAGAGATTGCTTAGGCTCTCCTCTTCGAACAGCATGTTCCTTTTCGGTTTTGGGACATTGTGGTGGTTACTGCAATTCACCTAATTAATCGAATGCCTTCTACGGTTTTAGACTTTGCAACCCCTTTGGAGGCACTTTCCCACTTTGTTTCACTTCCCTCGGTGTTGACTATTTCCCCACGGGTCTTTGGATGTGTAGCCTTCGTGCATATTTAAAATACTCAATATTCTAAATTGGACCCATTTGCTCTTAGGTGTATGTTCGTCGGTTATGGCATTCATCAGAAAGGCTATTAGTGCTACGTTCCTACCACCTAGCGTACATATGTGACGATAGATGATACTTTTGTCAAAGGGGAAAGCATCTACCCACCCACCAATTCTGCCTTTCAAGGGGAGACAACTAGTGAAACGGTAAATTGGAGACTACTAGTACCGATGGAGGTGGCTATAAGAATCCATTGTTGAGTGGAGTCGGTTTGGCTAGTGAAAAATATTTGACTAACAATTGTGAGGTTGGTTCAGACAATAGATAAGACTCGGATGAGCCGGATGTTGGTGATAAAGGCAGTGATGGGCAGCATGATGTTGTTGAAAAGAGTGCAGCCGCAAGCCTTGACCCAACCATGACTCCAGGTGGTAGCGTAGGACATAATTCAGTTGCCACCGAAATCGACACCGAACAACCCATCTCTTCTCAAGTACCTAGCCCAATGTCTGAGGATATCCCTAAGGTAAGCAATCATAACTCAATTGATGATTGTAATATTTCTATGATTTATCAATTGTCTGCCAAGATTAATCGAGGAAAGGCACCCAAAGATATTCCCCTGGGGTTGAAGAAAGAAAATCAAAATACCCCATTGCGAATTATGTGTGTACTAAGTGGTTGTTTGAATCCTTGAAGAGTTTTGTGATGAAGGTATCTTCTACTCATATTCCAAGTGGAGTACATGAGGCAATGGAGGACCATAGGTGGGTGGGGCGGCATAGGAAGAGATGAAAGCCTTGCAGAAAAATAAAACATGTAGATTGGTGTCATTACCCAAGGGGAAGAAGACAGTGGGTTGCAAATGGGTGTTCTCTATTAAACATAAATCAGATGGATCCGTTGAAAGGTACAAGGCTAGGCTATTGGCCAAAGGTTATACCCAGACATTAGGATAGACTATCAAGAGACTTTCTCCCATGTTGCCAAACTGAACACGATTTGTGTCCTCCTATCACTTGCAGTTAACTTAGGTTGGTCATTACAACAATTTGATGTGAAGAATGCCTTCTTACATGGTGATCTAGAGGAGGAAATATATATGGATATCCAGCTTGGGTACAACTCTTCATCCAACACCGGTATGGTATGTAGACTGGAGCATTCCCTTTATGGACTAAAATAGTCACCAAGGGCATGGTTTGGCCGATTCAAGGTAGCAATGAAGGAGTATGGCTACTTGCAAAGTGAGTATGACCACAACTTGTTCCTTCGTCGATAGGAGGGGAAGGTAACCGCTCCAATTATTTTTGTTGATGATATGATTATCACTGGGAATGATTTAAAGGAAATCGATTTACTTCAAAAAAAAATTGTCTACGAAGTTTGAGATGAAAAATCTAGAGGACGTGAAGTATTTTTTGGGAATAGAAGATGCAAGATCAAAGAAAGAGATTTTTTTGTCCTAAAGGAAATATGTTCTGGACTTGCTTGCTAAAGTGGGGATGTTGGATTGTTGACCAGCAGATACTCCTATTGTTCAAAATCATAGGTTGGCAGAATATCCTGGTCAATTACCAACAAACAAGGAGCGATATCAGAGGGTAGTTGGGAAGCTAATTTATTTATCACATACACAACCAAATATTACATAAGCAGTCAGTGTTGTTAGTCAGTCCATGCATGCACCTAGTGAATATCATATGAATGCAGTTGAGAGAATTCTTTGTTATCTAAAAGGTGCACGCGAACGAGGACTTTGGTTTAAGAAATTACCAAATTTGGGGATTGAAGGATATAAAGATGCAGATTGGGCTGGTAGTTTGCATGACAGGAGGTCAACCTCATTATATTTCACATTCGTAGGGGGAAATTTGGTGATTTGGTGACGCAGTACAAGTAGACGAGCATGATAAAGATTGTTTAATAATTTTAGTTCTTTAATTAGATATAATTTTATGTAGAAACTTGTTTTATTTTTTTTTATTGTTTTCTTCCTGATATATTTTTTTTATTTCCTAGTCTGATAAGGAAAACAATATTTAGCTTTAGTAGTTTACTTGGATTCTATTTCCTAGTCTGATTAGGAACATAGAACTTGTTGCATTATAAATAATGATGAATGCCTAAGAGCTAGTCAGTTGAATCTATTATCAATAAAATTTTCAGAGTTTGACCTCTTTCCTTGTGAACTCAAGGTGTTGTTCTTTCTTTCTTCGTCCTCTAACTACTTTAGATTGAAGTTTGTTTAGAGGAGAAGAACCCAATTTTTGTTGTCTAGACCTCTGGCAAGTTCAGAAGTTAGATTATCGAAAAGCCTCAAATTTTGATGGATAATCCAAAGTTTAAGTTACTGTTTATCGGAACTGTTCACCAATTACTGTTCAGATTTCTTCCTGAATTTCTCATTCCTCAACCCACCACATCCACCTGCAACAGTTGGTATCAGAGCAAAGATCCAAGATATCGGGTGGAAACATAGATCCGACTATGGCTGCAATTTTGGATGAATTGCGCAGAAGCAGAGAATCACAAGAAAGGGATTGGGGAAGAGCTACGATGAGAGATGCAAACCCTATCAGGAATGGTGCAACGATTAGCTATCCAATAACCAACCGTTCAGCCTGAACCAACCATTCAGCCTGAGCTAGCCAGTAGACAGGATGAAGAGTATGGCAACAGTGAGGAGGAACAAGAACCGCCACCATGGGTGCTATTTCAGAGGGGTGTTTTGAGAGACCAGGAATGCAAACCAAGCTTTCAGCATCAACAAAAATCTATATCAGCTCAAGAATTCACCTCACTCTATTCCCAATATCGTCAAGCACCTCTACCTGGAAAAGGGGCCATTTTGGACTATTCTATAGTGCTAGCATATGAGGGTCGTCATGTCACTTATGAGCTTCCAAGGGCGGAATCCCTTGACATGAACTCAAGATCCACTCCAACCGCATCAGTTGCAGAATCCTTTTCAGAGTCTAGAAGATCTGCTGTTGTTGATGTTCTTCCTGTGATAGAACCTATCCTTGTGCCAGTCTCTCATATAGTTAGGGTGACAAGTCCACTCGATCAGAGTCCAAGACTGTCAGGGAGTTCAAAGTTTGTCATGTCTATTTTGCAGGATCCCGATCTTTCTTCTGCTTCCCCTTCAACATCACTCATGTCTGTACATAATCCTTCAAATGGTACTCCAAAACAATCAGCTAATGAAAGAAGGAGAACACAAATGGTTACCTTCAATACCCTTGAAAGATCTGAGAGGAAAACAGCAGAGTAAGAAAAGCAGGTCTTCCCTGAGTATGTTGTTGTCTCCAAGGAAAAGAAGAACAGAAAGAAAAGAGTCTGTTATAGATGTGGGAAGGGATTGTATGTAGCATACTGACAAGACTCGATGTGATGTTCTGTTTGATGTTGTTGATTTTAATTAGGTTTCACTTATCAAGGATCAATTTTCTACAAGCGACTACCACAAGATCAGGGATAGGAAATTTAGTCCTTGTCGGATCCTAGAGAAGTTCGGATGCAATGCTTACAAGCTCGAGCTAGTAGATGGTTATAGTGTCTCCAATGTGTTCAATGCACAACATCTTTCTCGTTTCCATGGAGACACGCGAGCTTGAGGACAAGCTCTCTTCAAGAGGGGGAGTTTGACCCAGTACAAGTAGACGAGCAAGATCAGGATTGTTTAATAATTTTACTTATTTAATTAGATAGAATTTTATTTAGAAACTTGTTTTATTTTTTTATTGTTTTCTTCCTGATTTTTTTATTCCTCAACCCACCACATCCACCTTCATCACTTGGAGAAGTAAAAAGCAAAAGGTAGTGGCATTATCTAATGCTGAGGCTAAGTTTAGGGGAGTGACAAAAGGTCGTTGTGAATTGTTGTGTTTGAGAAAACTAATGTGTGAGTTGGGGTATCCTTCACGGCTGAAATGCAGTTTTTTTGTGACAACAAAGCAGCAATTGACATATCACATAATCCAGTATAGCATGACCAAAATAAACACATTGAGGTTGATCGACATTTCATCAAATAGAATCTGGATACAAATGTTGTTAAATTTCATTTTGTGAAGTCTGAAGACCAATTAGCTGATATACTAACAAAGGCAGGCTCGAGTAAGGTGTTCCATAGCTCACTTGACAAGTTGGGTATTAGTGACATCTATGCACCAACTTGAGGGGGAGTGTTGTCGTGAGCTATATTTGTGGGGTTTGTTGTATAGGGTTAGTTATCTTCAATCGAAATTGTAGGGAAAATTTTGTATCTATATATATATATATATCTTGTAATATAAGATTGTGAGTAAGGAAATAGAATAGAAAAAAAGGGGGAATTTTCTCTCCATTGAAACCTTAATATTTTGACAATCATCCACCCTTCTTTCAAAGTTTTCAACGCTAGAGTTAAAGTCCTTTCTCATCTCCTTCATGTTGTTTGAGATTTCACTTGTCATTCGCTCCATTCTTTCCATGAAAGTGTTCCAAGAAGTATTCATGTCCTTCCATTCAATATGTGATGAAAAAGATGCTCCTCTTGTCATGTTGTTGTTCCTACAAGAAAGAAACACAAAAATAGGGAATTTGTATATGTCCTCATCAATCACTCGTGTTTGTCACTCAATTTGGCTTTTACTCACTCAATTGAGCTCACCCCTTGTCGTCTCTTTCCACTCTAGTTCCCTTTTCAAGTTCTTAAGGAACTTACAAGAACAATGCAAATCACCTAGGCAAGAATACCAAATGATCCACACAATCCAATCAATTGATGATCAACAAACAAGAACCAAGATAATAGAGTTTCAAAGAAAGAAATAAGGTCAACCAACTCGAGACAAATGAACAAGAATTTAGAATCTAAGAAAATAGATGATTAGCAGTTCATCAAACATCTTGAGGACAAACATTGTGATATCATAATTTGATACGTATTTCAATAATTCAAAGCCTTTGATCTCAAGTAAGCTCAAACAATAGGCAATTCAATCCCAATTTATCAGCAATTCAATCTCTACCCAACAATAGTTCATAAACACAAGAGATTTCAACTTGAATTCAACAAACCCAATGATTTTTCACTCTTTTTTAGGCACTTTGTGCAGAATTTTTTGATGCTCTATTTTTTTGAGGTTTTGATCTTTCTTTTTTTGAGTTTTTCTTTTGTAGAGATAGGGGATGGAAGTAGAAACACCAACCACATAGAATTAGCCCTTGTTTTTGGCCTTAGGCTTAGTTCCCACAATCATATAGAGATCACAAGAGAAGAACTAAGATAGATGTAAAGGAACAAAAACACAAAAACATATAAGATCATAGGATTTCAAAAAAAGGGCATGATTTTAGAACTTAAAACAAGAAAGCAAGTAAAGATAGGAGAACCTTTGATGAAAACCTAAGCTCTGATATCAAAATATAATGTGATTCTTGAAGGAAGAACACTTTTAGTGTTCATTCATTCAAAAATCGATCAAAAGAAATGAAGGACAAATCACGGAACTCTCAAGAAAACTCATGAAAGATCATGTTTGATCTTTAAAATTTATCACTCTAAAGAGATTACATGTTTGTATACAAATTGAGACTATTTATAGTCTTGATGATAATAAGCCCTAATAATAGTTAAAGGACATTAGAACCCATAATAAACAAGTCAAGAACAAGCTTGAAAACATTGGAATTTCCAATGACTATCTGGCAGGCCCGTCAGGTGCCGCATGGTACTGAAGTGCTGTGCTCTGCTGTTCCATTCGGTGAAATCTGGAGCCTTCTTCTCTCGAAATTTGTTTCCCTCTCATTTCTAAGCCTCCCAACATCATTTCCAAGGCTCCCAAGGGCTTTTTCTTCACTGGAAAGAATCCCAACTTCATCTTTAAAGCCTTGAATCATCCATAAGTTGCAATCCTTCTTTGGTAACTCTTCATCAAGTTGAATCTCCTTGAAGATGGCTTCAAAATCAATCAAATCTTCTCCTCCATCCTTGTATTTGAAATACAAGTCTTCGTAATCAATCTTCAAGTCACCATTTGGATCATTCTTAGCAAAGGCTTGACTTGAAAGCTTCCGTGGGCTCCCAAACTTCAAATGATGGTCTTTCTAAGCAAATCTTCTCCTATGAATCTTCCCCTCATTGAACTCCCCAATGAATGTCCTCCTTGATGATTCCATTGATGATATGATCAATCCGTGATCTCTATCGTCAACTCTTTTGTAATCTCTTTTTTCAGAATTTTGTGAAATGGAGCCATGGCAACTTCTTTATCCCTTTTAATGTTAGTTCCCTTCATGGCTATCTTCATCTCTTTGAGGTAGTCTCCAACACTCTTAGAACCTTTAGTAGTAGATATGAACTTATTTCTTGTTGCTCTCTCAAGAACTTCATAGTTATAATTGTCATCATCATCATCATAATACTCTTCATGCTCATGTCTCCTTCTAGAGTGATTTACTTGATGATTTCTTCTACCAACTCCTCTATGTGGCACAATATCTTCAAAGAAAAACTAGGTTGAGATTCTCCTCTCCTTCTTTATTGTTTCTCATGATTTCTATGAGGTTTAGATGGGTGTTTTTTGATCTATCTATTAGAATTTTCAAAACTTTTGTTCATCCTCCTTGTTGCTTCCACCATTTGTTCTAAAAGAGTAGCTATACAAGTGTGTATGTCATTATCACCAACAAGTGATGCTTGAGCTAATGAAAATGCTCATCTTATCATGAGGCAAACTGGGGAAAATTCGTTCCTCACCTTTCACTCATGCATCACTCAATCAAACAATTGAGCATTGCAAATAAGTTCAAGTAAAGAATGTTAAGCAATCCACACAACTCAATCAACTAGTCAATATGATGTGATCATGAGTTTGATATTTTGGCTCAATTCTTAAACACACAGAGTTGAAGGCAATTCCCAATATTCATCATAAAGTTCAAGTTGATACATTGACCTATGTTGTACTGCAAATATTAACTGATGTTTTGAGTTTGGTAGACAAATCAACACCCTAGCCAAAGTGATTAATAACCCTAAAGTAGTTGCTTTAGAACCCAAAAAGAGTTACTAGAGAATACTCATAAAGATCATGTTTGATCCAAATTGAATTCACTTAAAGTTGTTCGTAGATAGTTCAAACATTTTTGAATTACAAAATAAGGGACTATTTATAGTCCAAGACTAAAAACTAACCTAAATAGTTTGTGCCAAAGGTTTAAATAAATAAATAAGAGTGAAAAATACCCAAAACTATAAGAAAAACAAAGAAAACATCTCCTTTGACCAAGTTGGTCATGGGCCTATCTAGTGCTGGGCATGAGCTAGATGGTCTCTGGAATGGCATGCTGGTGCAAGCTCTATGTTGGGTCTGGCAATCTAGAGTTTGCTCGAGCAGACAACGACGACCATTTTTGATCCCTTTCTCTTCCCAACTTGGAATGAAACATTGTTGGTGAATCAAAGACTTGAAATATAAGTCTTTGTAAGCGAACTTTATCTCATGAGACTTGTTTTCTTTGAGTCCTCACTAGAAAGCATCCATGATCCCTTAAACTTGAAATGCATGTATTTTAGTTAAGATTTATTCCAAGCAACTTGAAAGTCTTCAATGCATCCTTTGAGTTTCCTTTAGAAGCACTATCTTCTTTATGATTGAACTTGAAATGCAAATCCTTATATTAATCCTTCAAGCCAAATAGCTTGAATCTTTTAATCTCTTCATATGATGGCTTCCATGAATCCTTCACTGCCAAGTTTCCTACTTGATCTCCATCACAATAGATGCTTAACAAACAAGAATCAGAGAAGTAGAGTGTGAAGAATTAGGTCAATGAGCAAATAGACAATTGATCAAACACTTAGAGTCCACGAAAATTTTGAAAGACTTTTTATTACATACCATGATTTCAAAGAACAAGTGGTCCAAATTTTCAATGTGATCAACAATTTCAATGCCCTTGATATCAAATTTTCCATAGACAATTTGGATGGAGAATCAATCACAATTGTTCATCAATTCAAACTCAACCCCAAACTTGATCATACCCACCATATATATCGATCTCAACTCGATGTGTTTGAATACAGTTCACTTTTTTTGCAACTGATTTTCGGAATTAACAACTTTTTTTTTATCTCTTATTATTATTATTTTTGTAGAAAGAAGAACAATTCACCAAAAACTATAGAATTTGCCCTTTGGCACAATTCTCACGATTCTAGGATCACAAGAAGATAAAAAAATATTAAAACATAAATTTAGAAGAAGTAAATGACAGAGATATCATAAGATCATAGATCTCAGCTAATGTGATCTTGAATTTTAGCAAAGAATCACCATAAGGTTCAAGCTAGTACATTGACCTATGTTGTTTTTTAAACACTAATCAATGTCTTGAGTTTGGTAAACAAATCAACACCCTAGCCAGAGTGAAGAAAAGCTCGAAACTAGTTAATTAAGAAACCTGGAGGAGTTTCATGGAGAACACTCAAAACAAATCATGCTTGATCCATTCAAATTTGATATAGTGTTATGAAATACAAAACACAAGAGACTATATAGTCCCAAAACTCTAAACTAACCTACTAATTCGTGCTTAGGGTTTAAAGACATTAAATAATCTTAATACATAGGCTAAATAAAAAGAACAAACCAAGAAAGTTAACAAAAATCGAACATTGTCGGAGTAGGACAGAGGCAGTTCGATGCCAAACAGTGAGCCAAACAGCTCCTATCTAGACTACCAATTTGATGCAGTTTGAAGCCGACGTTTGATGGTCCACCAAATGGGCACCAAATTAGTTCAGTTTTGGCTCCATTAAACTCTTGTTTAGCTTGATTTCCTCATCCTTGTTTGAAGCTTTTTTTTTTTTATTGGAATGACATGATTATGAATGCTTCAAGATGAGTTTTACAAGCCATCTTTTTCCCTCTAAGCTTGAATTTGAAATGTAGATATTTGTACATGAACTTCCATCCTTGAAGCTTGTCATCATGAAGTCTTCATCTGTTAATAGCCAAGACTCATTCATATCCAAACTTCCCAGCTCGAAACCTTCAAAGACATTATCTAAATTATCCAAAGTATCCTACATTGCAATCGTGACCTTTCGCTTCTTTGATATATCTTTCTTGTACTTGAAGTACATGTCTTATAAGCAAGCCTTATTCCATGAAATCCATTGTCGATGTATTCCTCATTTGATGGCATCCAAGGTGATCCAATCAATACATGTTTTGCTCCTTGATATCCATCATTCCCCCTCTCTACAAAAGGATTCATACTCGAATCTCCAAGTTGTACATTGCAAAGAGAATTGTCACTAATAGTGATTGAAAGATCAAAATAATACTTACCAAGTAGTTGAATGCTCTCAGAGGCCTGACAAATGGCATCCTCCCAAGAAACTATGGAATGGAATCTTCTTAGTTCACCTGAAAACTTAGGTGGTGGCCATTCCTTGATTGATATGAACTTCTTTGCATCTATCATATTCTCATTAGGAGAAACAGTATGTGTGACATAGCTTGAAAATGATATCTGGGTCACTGCGACTGTCAATGGCTCTTGTAAGAACAACAAGAAGATTAGATCATCAGAGTAGGCTATCATCCTGAGGAGAACTCCGATACCTAAGCCAGTTCACGTAGGCAGAAAATTGAATGAATTGACTCATGTTCACTATGTGCGATTTGATTGTGTATATCGAATCAACAATCCATCCATTTAGGTGAAGCCACCTTGTTCAATTAGATATGAATAAGTGAAAGTAGGCATATCTGATCAATTGTGAGACACTATCCATTCCCTTCAATTATTCCCAAAATCAAGGAATTTCCATATTGAAAGATTTCTTCTCATGCATGTCTCTAGGGATAGACCTATGATGGATATCAAGGAGCTATCAAGACATTGGAGAACTCATGGAAGCTATTATATGAGGAGATTCAAAGATTCAAGTTCAATTCTCGAGAAGTTGGAGCTCCAAGAGGAAATTTAATGAATGGATTCAAGAATTACAAGATGAAGAAGTTGACTCATGCATACAAAGACTTATACTTCAAGTATAAGAAGGATACTTTGAAGATGAAAATACCAATTTTAGCATTGAAGCAAAACAAAGAAGATCTACTTGATGTTGATGCCAAGATTGAAGAGGTGTCAAGTGATGATGAAGAACAAGTAAAGAAGGATTACAACTTATTGATGATTCAAGACCTTGAAGATGATGGTGGGAGGTTTCTAAACGAAGAACAAGGCATTGGGGACCTTGGAAATCAAGTTGGGAAGCCTAGGAAGGCTTGGAATGAGTTTGGCAGGGACCATTTCGGAGATGGCTCTACTTGATGCAATGATCGGCACTGCTCTGTCTAGAATTAAAGACAATGGAGAGAAGAGTCTAAGTGAAGAACAAGCCCTTGGGAGCTTTGGAAATCATGTTAGGAAGCTTGGAAAGGGTTTTGGAGTGATAGGACAAAATTGGCATGGTGAAAATTGACTTTGGCTCGAAGAAAGCTCGGGATTGCACTAGATGGCATGCCGCTACAGTAACCATCCCTCGTGCTACAATAACCCTCCGGCGTAGGACACAAGGGCCAGACAGCTCGTCTCAATTCCAGTAGCCATTCAGTTTATGTCCACCGCTCCCCTCTTTTTAGCTGGCATCGGACATAGCCTTCCCTTATTCACTTTATGCTATGTTTTGTTGAGTTTGATTGACTTTTCTTCATTCCTTTTAGTCTTTAACTTATTTCAAGAAGGTTTTAGGTCCTTTGGCCAATATAAGACATAGATTAGAGCTTTACTTCTATGGCTATAAATAGTCTCTTTGTAATCGTTAAACTACCAACTTTTCCTACAAACACATTTACAATGAATGACTTTTTTTCTGAGATCAAACTTGATCTTTGAAGTTTCTTCAAGAACTTTTCTAGGGTTCTTGAGATACTTCAAAGTTGTTTTTTAATTACTTGGCTTAGGTATTGAAATTGTCCGACAAATCAATTGGATTGGTTGATTGTTAGCATTAACAAGAAGTTAATCTAATTTCTAACCTTAAACAATTTGATGAGTCTTGGGAATTTGAGTCAATTTTTGATGGATTAATAGTTGGGCCAAGATAATGAGAAACTTCAACAAATGATCACATCAACCTACTAGCTAACAAGCGACCTTTTAGTCATCTCTGTGACCTCCTAATTGACCTTGAGTTTCTTTGTTAGCATTCTTAGAGGTCGTGATGAGTAACTTGAAGCTCATCATAAGTATGATGGAAGCTGTAGATGCTAAATTGTGACATGTGGAGTCTCAGAAATAGGTCGGAGCTCTTCAGGTCGAGGGTTGTGGCCTAGGAGACCTTCCCTAAGCTTGTAAAGTATTTTTATTCATCGACCTAGGACGTGGCTAATTTACCTTTGATGATGTTGGGTCAGGTTCTTGGTATTCAGGCCAGTTTTAAAGGACATTCAAGTCAAGTTGTTCAGGTCATACCCGTTTTACCCATCAATATGCAAGAAAAGCTATCCATTGCAAACGCTAGCTGAACAAGGTTCTATCATTAAAAGCACAAACTTGAAGTTTTAGTGGTTTATGACCCCATAAAGCATGGCACAATCAAGATTCAGAACACAATGCAAGCTTAAGAAACACTTCCTCCACATAGCATGACCTAAATAAAATACATCAAAAACATGCATAAAATGAATAAGAAGATAACTCCCATAAATGCTAGAATTTAAAGCTCCATTCAGATAGACATCAATGCACTTATTCAAGAATGGAAAATGTTCCTTAAATGTCAACAAATCTCTATTGATGACACAACACATAATCCATATCATCATATTAATCCACCATACATGATGAATAGAGATCAAACACATGATAAACATATTGATTTCATCAACAGAAAGTTTCTCAACTTCCTTAGAGATCAACTTCTCATCTTGAAACACCTCATCACAAGATGTCAACATGAATTCACCAACAATCATATGTTTCTTTTTCATATGTAGTCCGAAAACATGTTTCTTAAACAGGATATCCAAGAATTTAGGACCACTATCATGACTCTCACAACCAAATCCTTGACTCTCAAGATTCAATGAGTAATCTAGCAAATCATGTAAAGAATACTCAAGAGCACTTAAATTCTTCTGAACACGACATACTTCACCATGACACATGAAATTATTCTTAATTAGCTTAGACTGTCTTTTCACTTGTATCACCTAGAAGTACATTTCAAACAAGATAAACATGGATGTAGAATCAACAATAAGTATGCACATTAAACCACAAAGATACAAGTTATCAAGAATTATAACATCAAAGATCCATAATACTCAATCATCCAAGATAAACTTTGAAATCTCATTCATGCACGACTCAAAGATGTACTTCAACAAGAAAGTCAAGTATTTCACATAATAGGAATGTTTCTTCCAAACTCTTTCCATGCAATTCAATGATCAACAAGTCAAAAATAAAATCCTTAGGCATAAACAAAGAATTTTGATTCAAAACCAACTTTAGGAAGACATCAAAGAAAAATCCACATATTCAGAAAATGACCTTGGAAAACGTTAGTTGGGTGGCTGATCTTCCTATTCTTATAGCACTTCCCTAAGTTTCTTATGCACTATCTCCACTTCCGAAGTCACTCTTCCTAGGTTTTAGGACTCTTTTACAGATCCTTTAGTTTAAATTATTGTTCTAGTTCTGTTTTTTTAAATCATTAGTGTAAAATCTATGGAGTTTTTGGAGTTTGGTCCTCTCCACACGGACTGTGTTATGAGTGTTTAAGATTCTTGCACTCAAATATCTTTTTTGATTCTCTGATATATAAATATGTATATATATATATCTATTTATATTTATATATTGTTGCTCCTAACATTGTTGTATGAGAGCCACAAAGGTTCAAGAATGGTCAACACTCGTTCCTCTTCCAATGTCATACCACCACCACCAGCAGCCCCTGATCTAGAAAATCACCCTTCCTAACAAACAACTAGTCTATGCACTGATTTGTTGCAACAACCTACTTATCGCACATCTAAGATGGAATCCATGGATGCAGCCTAGAAGGCTTAAATGAAAAGCAAGGAACCTAAGATTACAATCAGAAGATCTTCATGGGCAAAAGAAGCAGAGGGGGAAGCTGACGTGCCATGGTGGGTGAAAAATCTTTTTCTTGAACCTCATACCAAGACGGAATTCCCTTGTTTCAAATCAGGTGATCCCCGTGGTTGGATCTTGAAAGTTGAAAAATACTTTCGGTATTATTAAACTCTAGATGATCTCAAGGCTGATATTGTAGCCATGTACCTTGAAGGCGATACCCTTGGCCTCTTTTCATGGATCAATAGTGAGTCTACTTTACTACATTGGGAGGAGCTTGTGAAAGCTTTGTAGGAGATTTATTGGCCGATTGAATTTTAGAACCAAGATGAACATCTTTGTGGTGTTAAACATATTAGTTCAGTTCAAGATTTCAAACAAGAGTTTGCAAAAAGATTAGCTAGGGTAAAAAATTGGCCATAACATTATCTCTTTGGTGTGTTTCTTAATGAGGTTCAAGAAGATTTGCGTGCAGATGTGATGATACATAAGCTCGGATTTGTGTACAAGGCCATGAGCTTGGCCCCTGAATTTGAAAAAAAAGGCCTGCTTTGCTTCAGGGACAGAAGGAAATCAATGGGCCCAACCCACAAAGAACATGTTAGCCGCAATTAATAATCCCCGTGATACTAACCGTTCCATCTATACAGCGGTCTCTCCGTCCCAAACAGCAATCCCACCTGTTCATTCATTACTAGCATGTCAATGGGATATTATGCCATAAAATTGTATCTCAAAAGGCCTATGTTTCAGATGTAATGAAAAATTCACTCCGGGTCATCGCTGTAAACCAGAGGCTCTTTCCCTTACGGAAATTGGAGAAGGTGAAAATGTTGATGAAGAACAATTTAATGCCACCTATCTTGAAGATAATGATGCCAACCTGGTGAAAATCTCTTTTCAAGCTGTTGTGGGTAAATTGACAGGGAACACCATGAAATTGCTAGGCATTCTTTCAGGGCATGCAATATTAATCCTCATCGATAATGGATCAACCCGCGATTTCATCTCATAAAATATTGTGGGTGAACTTCAGCTTCCAGTACAGGTTATCCATCTTTGGGTACAGATTGGTAATTGGGAGATAATTCGATCCAATCGTATTTGCCAAGATGTTGTTGTGCAACTTCGCAACCTTACCATCACTGAAGACTATTATCTTTTCTCAATTGGTAGGGTGGATTTGGTGCTCGGGATTAAATGGTTAGCTTTATTAAATATAGTGCGGCAAATCTTAATGAGACATTCCTAATTTTTCATCGGAAGGGGCAGCGATACAGATTGAAGGGTATTCCACCCAAATCAGATTTTGGTGCCTCTCTTCAATATCTTTTGCCGCAGATCAACAATTCTGGTAATTTGATCCCTTCTGAAATTCAAAAATTAATTCAAGATTTTTCATCAATTTTTTAAATACCCAATACCTTTCCTCCTTTTCGCCAACGTTATCACTCCATACCACTTATCCCTGACACAAACTCCCC
>JAOXNR010010473.1:0-31598 GCA_028571225.1 Parsonsia alboflavescens
TGATTCGCTTCTCTATTTGTGAAGATATGGAGATGCTTGCTGGAATGGTTCCCTACAAAATCTGATGATGAGTAACACAACAACAATGGGGCAGAGTACAACGAACAAGATGAAGTCAGGTTTTTATAGCTCGTTAATGAGTCCTAATAATTATTATTATCCCAGAATTATGAATTCCAGTCAACGATCCCCTTGGCAAAGAGATGAACTGAAACAACCTAGGAAAGGAGAGCTGGGAAATAATAAGGATATCGAAATACTGAAACCCTTCAAAGGAATTGATGAACAAGAACAAGAACCCATTAATTCAAACAGGATGATCAGTCGTAGTAGTAGTCCTAGAAAGCAAGGAGTTGGGAAAAGGAAGGCTTTGGACAGTACTGAAGTACTAGATTTGAATCTCTCCCTTGGGCTAATGGGAACATTAACAAGAAGTCATGATAATGATGATAGCTTCGGTAGCCAAGAAGAATGTTGTTTGGATAATGAGGAAGAAGTCGGAGGCGGCTTATCGTTGTCCCTTTGGTCAAAGCCATCTTCTTCAAAGCTCATGAGAAGGACTCTGAAAGAAGAAGAAGAAGAAGGGGAAACTATAACAGAAAATGAAAGAGCTGATGGGGGGGCAAGTACTCTGGATCTGACTCTATGAATGACACACTATAATTCTAAGTGAGATCTTGAGGTACTTGCTTTCGGATAATGATTCATATTCTGCTTTTGTCTTGTACCATGATGCATGATACTATAAGGTAATAGCAAAACTTATTTTCTGTTTATTATGTTGGACAATTTATAATTTCTGTTATATGCATCAGCCAATTAAGCAATATTGTATGTGCTGCACAAGATTTTAACTTTTATATATGTTCAATTCCTTTCCCTAGAGAGACAGAAAACAACAACTTATTTTAGGAGTCCAATGAAGCAAGTTACCATATCCCAATATAATTAAGTTACCCCTAATGCAAAATTTTGAAAGAATCAAAAAGGAAAAAAAAAAAAAAGATTTTTAATTACATGTCTCTACCCCTTTTAATCTTTCTAGGAAATTTTGACTACCTATAATTCTTGTTTTGGCATCCAGGAAATGCTGTTGCATGCTCTTTAATATTTTCTTTGTAGATAATTAGCCTAGTAAAGGCCTAATTATAATAGGCATCTTTTCATTGGAGTAAACATTATATATAGTTCTGGGAATTGCCCAGTAGATAACAAATTCTTATCAGTGAACTTCATCTTAGAGAGAACTGATTACATTATTAGTTCATGGGTTCATCATCTCATCTTAGAGACACAAAATATAAGTTATTAGCCGTCGCTTTATAAAAATTAAGGTAATTTTTTTTTTCCTAAAATCTTCTCTAATCATCTATTCAAAAATTTGTACATTACCATTTCGTGAGTATATTATTATAGGGTTAATATAGAAAAAACTCCATTAAATATCTAATTAACTAACGACAATGACTTATAATTAGCAACAGGAAAAGTTAGTTAAAATGACTTATATTTAGTGACGGAGGGATACCTTATGAAACCCTGGTTAGAATACATTAATTAACTCTAATAAATGTGAGATGTTCTTGAATTTTGATCATGTAATTCCTGTTCAAGAACTTCTGAAAAGTACCACGAGCCAGCAAGATAACAAAATTTTCACAAACATAAAAAGTACACGAAATTAGAAGATATGGGAGGAAACTGATGAAAAGAAGAGATAAAGTTTAACCTAGTATACGTGGATCATGTGAGTGTGTATATATATATATATATATATATATATATATATATATATATCCTCAAGACCAGACAGCAGCATCGCCCTTCCAGCCCGTGTCTTTCGTTTCCGGTCGGAACAAAATTCCGAGATTAGAGAGTCGTACTTTGTTTAGAAGATGAAAACAAATCCGAGGGAAATCGGAATACAGGAAAGGGGCAGCAGCAAATTGAGTAAGAGTATGGATAAAGAAACCCTAGAACGTGAAAGCATTGTCGTTGTGTATATAGATCTTTACACGATATTCTTTTCAGCCGGTCATATACATTCTACCTTGTAGATTCCAAATGAGCATCGGGCCAATGGATCATATTATCTAGATTCAGATTTTCTAATACTTCTTCTACATCATTTTCTACCTATCAATGATAAATTATTTTATCTAAATCAAATAATATATACTCCAAAATATTATTTTATTAGATAATATGGAAGATGATGTAAAAGAAGAACTTAGCATATCCTGAGTCATATTATCCCCCCTGTCCTCTAATAATTCTTTCCAAGATTGTTATTATTCGGGCAAAAAAGACGAGAAGCATAATATTTCTGAATTCATAAAAAGGAGAAATTGCTTCTGCATAAAACAGTTTGCAATTCTTTAGAAAGGATTTGTTCTCTTAGATATATATTAAGGCAAAGTTTGGATAGTCTTAAAAACAAGCTTTTTTTTTAAAAAAAAAAAAAAAAAATTAAACAGTTTTGTGTTTGGATGCTTTTTTGTAAAGGTGGTTTTTTTTTAAAAAAAAAAGGGGGGTTGTTTGGACAAAAAAGTACTTATGAATTTTTTTTAATAAATTCTTTTTTATATGAATTTTTTTATAACTTTATGATCATTTTTAAGATATAAAAGCTATAATATATTTAATATCAATATTTAGTATATTTAATTTAAAATAAAAAATATATCAAAAAATAATAATAAATAAATTTTCAATTTAATCTCAAAATATTATTTCTTTTTCTATTTATATTCTCTATAATGTATAACAATAATACATGAATTAAAAAAATGAATTTTAAAAATACCATAATAGAAAAATAAGAAAAAAAAACAAAAAAATAGATAAAGGAGAAAAAAAGAAAAAGAAAAAGAAGAGGGAAAAAAAAAAAACAATGGAAGGCACAACTGAAAGCTGAAGTTTGAGGGTGATAGGGAATTAATGAATAAAGACATAAAAAAAACAAAATTTTAAAAAACCTAAAAGGTATAAATGGAGAAAAAAAAATGGACAGGGTCATTGGGGGGATTACCTGGGGGTGGGGGAATTAATGAATGATAACATAAAAATAAATAAATAAATAAAAATTAGACTAGATTGTGCGGGTGCACTTACCTAGGGGTGTAGGGAGGGTTAATAAATGAAAACATAAATAAAGAACACTTGAAAGGAAGAAATCAATAAATAAAATAAAAGACAGGATGGTGCCGAGGGGAAGGGGTTAGGGGCGGGGATGGGATGGAGGTAAAGAATGAAAATTTTTAATGGGAGAAAGAGGGAAAAAAATCAACAGAAACCATTAAAAAAAATTGGAAGAAAAAAAGAAAAAAAATTGCATGAAAATTGAAAGGTTAAAATGCTTTTTTATAAGCTACTTATTGTACCTAAAAAAATTAGTAGAATTTTGATTTATTTTTGAGCTCGTGCTTTTTTTTGCATAAGTTTAAACAAACATTTTTTTTTTTTGACCTGAGTGCTTTTTTTTTTTAGAAAAAAGTACTTTTTACTTTTTTTAATAAGAAACCCAGACAAACAAGACCTAAGTTGTTAATGTTTTCTCATTCTTAAATTTTTTTTTTCATTCTTAAAATTTTTTTTATTAGGTTTTTTTTTGTTATTAAATTTTTTTTATTAGGTTTTTATTAGGAGGTAATAGCAGCCCTATAAAATAAAACCTTCAATTATTTTGTTTTAAAATTAATGAAAAAGTATTCAAGATATATTGTATCATTTATGAAGCCATACTTTCCAGCTTTTCTAATGTGCTAAAGGGAAAAAGAGGAAATGATAATTATCCATAGAAAATATATGTAGTCAGAAAAGAATTTGTTTGTGTGAGCAAAGGTTTTTGTTAAAAAACAATATTTAAGTTAATATCGGACAAAATTTATGTATTTTCCTATCCTAATTAAAATAAGAAGAAGAATACTATATATAAATATATATATATATATATTTATACAGGAATGCTAATGTGTACATCAAACTGTATACTCCTCATGTGCACCTAAAGGAAAAATAGCGGAAATCTTCTATGATATTATGTTTTTTCAATCTATAAAAAGAAAGTCGTAACACTGTGGTAGACAGATTGAAAAAACATAACGTCGTCGAAGATTTCCACTGCTTTTTCTTTAATTGTATACGGTTCAGTGTACACAACAGCATTCCCCCCCACCGCCTCTCTCTCTCTACATATATACATATATATATATATATATATTAATTTCCTCCATGGAAAACTTTTACCTTTTATATTGTGGCAAGGTGCTGTCAGACTTCCCAGAAAATAATAATCTTGGGACCATAAAACTCTGTACTATATTTAAAGATTATTGAATAATACATTTTTTAAAAAAAACATTTATTGAGTGTTTATTTAGAAGAAACAAACATTTAGTGAATTAAAATTTTATTTTGTTTTACAAGATACTAAATTTTACCAGTAAAATGGTGACTAATTATTAGTGCTGTCAAAATGGGTTAAGTCCTTGGGATCAAGCCAGTCTTACCATACATTTTTTAAAAGTTGAGTTTAAAAAATCTGATCTCAATTGCAACAAGAGTTATTTAGTTAGGCTCTTAAGGATCGAGAATCAATAAGGGTTTAGAAAGGATTGGGTTAGGCCAGCTTTTGAGGCCAAAGATATTAAAAAATATAAATTTTTATTTCTTATTTTCTAGGGTTTGGTTGTGTTATGTCTAACTTCTTTTTTCTATTCTTAAAAAGAATTTTGGTTTTTTTTTTCTTACACACACTTACAATCTTAGTTATTTTGTTTTCTTTTTGAATTGGAATGAGTATTAAATATTGAAATTGAGTTTTTTATTTTTATGTTTGGTTTGTATACCATTTTCTACATTTTTCTCTAATTTTCTATTTCCTTTTTTTAAAAAAATTTTTTATGCAAAAAAATAAAATAAAATAAAATGTTTGAAAATTGAATTGATTTATTTTAAATATTTTTAAAATTAAAAATATATATATTTATAAAGGGTTGGTCTAAACCCTTATGGGGTTAGACCAGCTTAGGATTTTAATAGTACTTCAGAAAATAAGACCAATCCATTCCGATCCTTTAAATTTTTTCATTCTTGGGGTTAGATCAGACCAACCCCAATTGACAGTTCTATTAATTATAATTATATGTGTCTTTGATAGGGCTGACTGGTTACATGACCCGAAATCTAAACCCAAGTGAAGATCATTATTGTATAATCAGCCCAATTTGAAAATGTCCAACTGAAAACCCAATAGGGTTTCAGATGAAGGGGTAGGGCCTAAGAAGACCTTCTCAACAAGTAAGGAACTCCCGTGACCACCCAAGACATTGGTTGATATGTGCCCTTGTCAACTTCCACAAATCAAAATTCTAAATGGAGGAGATGGCTAATTCCACGGAACACAAGGGAATTAGAACACTCCTAATCTCTGGATACCCTTTTTTTTTTAAAAAAAAAAAATTAAATTAAATTAGGAAAAAAAATCTAGCTTAGGCATAAAGTTATCATCGAGGCAATAGCTCACTCCTATCCGTTTGATTTGTTTTTAGTACTAAAAAAAAATTATGCTTAATTAATTGTAACTCATCTTATAAAAAAAACATTTAAATTAATTGTAATTAAAATTAATCTTTAATTATATTGATTGTGTAAAAGAAATTAGTTCAAGAAAATTTAAATCACTAACACGTCTTTCTTTTTTTTCCTCTTTATTTAAGCTAATTTAGTTCATAAAAGTTTCATGATTAAAAACTTGAGAGGCTGAAAACAATGTTATCGGGATTCCGGATCCTTTAATATATTTTTTTGTGTAATATTATCGAATACATTAATAAAAATCTAAAATGTCTATTAATTATTTCAGTTGACATATTTTATAAGCTAAAAGATAAATTAAAACACAATGAGTATTTAATTTTTTAAACTTATATAAATTTTTTTTATTAATGTATCGGAAAGTATTGCATAAAAATAAAAATGTATTAGGAAATCCTAGGACGTTAAAACGAGGACATAAATTGTAATCCCGGCTGCATGAATGTATCTTCCACCCTTAATACTACTGCTAATGTGAAAGAAGACAAGGAATCATATCAGGACCCAGCAGACCGCTAAGGCCTCCGATCACAAAAAAGGTAGTATTCTCTCCTTTATATATAGTTTTTATTAGCTAAAATATCATAAAAATTAAAAAAAGGAAAATTTTAAAAAGATTTTTAATCCTATTTTAACCTTTTAATATAATTTTAAAATTTTCTTATTTAAATAATGATAATAAAAGTTAAGATCAAGTCTCCCACTTTTTCACAAGCGAGAATCCTATTCTTTAGGAAATTTCCTAAATCTGATGAATAGCCGCTGATATTAATTTAATGATTTGGTTGCTCTTTATCCTTCAAATTTTTTAAAATCAAAACTCTTTGTCGGAGGTTAACCGGATTTTAGGCTAAAAATAATTAAAAGGATCATAATCACAATAAATAAATATTTTGGGATCATAAAAGGAAAAAAAAATTTTTTGGGGATCATAACCATAAAAAACTTAAAATTTTAGAGACTAAACCTAACAATTTTCCTCTTTTTTTTTTAACAGCGAGAGATTAAGATAAGGTAAACGAATTAACATATTATCTATTGAGAATACAAGGTTAGAATATCAAGATTATAAATAATTTTACATCAAAAAAACTTTTTAAAAAATTTGGAGCTGTTCTTAGGCCTCAAGAAAGTTTCGCAGGGCCCCAAATTAGTAATCTCCAAGGATCAAAATATTCCACAAAATCCTTTCATCCAATTTTCGGGAATTTCAAAATTCTCTCTTTGAATATTCATAGGTACGACGTTCCAAACCCACTTTTGCTGCATAGTATTTCTTTCAGAAAATTCATGCTTGTGGATTTCTTTCTCTCTTCTGCTGCAATTAGATTGAGAGTCCAAGTCACCCCGAAATTGACAATTAGTCTATCCAGAAGTATTTGTTTTGTTTTACACGAGTCAAATTCATAAATTAGTCTGCTGATGAGTGCTCATATCTAAACAAAATCCTAAACCCTAATTCTCAATTAAATGTTTAATTTTTCTAAATTAGTCATGCACACGCCATTTTTTTTCCACGGCAAAGCATTTTCAGAAATGGTTTTAAAAAGTGTAGCCCAAATCCTCAAAAATTGACATCGGCCGATTGGGACGGAAAAAAAATTCCATAACGATCCCGTGATTATGGAATATGACTTGGGGTGGTTTTAATACCTGTTAAAGGCTGCAAGTGGGATTAGGATTCAAATTGGTCTCTTCTCTGAAAACTTTACTTTGTGAAACTGACTGAGATGCTCCGTTTTCTGGTTTTGACAGCTTTAAATATATTCCCCCAATGATCTGAACTGCATTATCTGGTTAATTGAGGTTTCTTTGATGGATTGATGGAGTTTAAGATGGTTGTGAGAAGTTGGCAGCCAATTTCAGGTTTTCTTTTCTTCAGGAAGAGCATGTCTTTGCTCGGTCATTTTCTTTTCCAACCTTTACTTCAACTTATGTTAATAGAAACAACATCTACATAAGTTGATTATGATAATAAACTGGATTGATCACATTAATTGAAATTGGTGTTGAGAGAGAGTGTCGAAGGCAATGTAACACCTAGTCATTGCAGGAAATCCTCAACAAACTATGACTCCTTAGAATTAAACAAGCTATCAGCATTGTTATTCAATTCTAATCGTTAAACCTATTCAGACTTGAGTTATTCACATATTCAATTCTAACTGTTAAGGCTGATTAGACTAGAGTTATTCATAATAATTCATAACTCAAATTATATCGTGTATAATAATAGCTCTTAAATATTATTTTTTTTATGTTTCGTTCAGAGAGTTAATAATAATTTTTTTTTTCTTTTTATAATTAATCTTATTTTATTCCCTTTCCTTATAAATTATATAAATTTACATCCTTGGCATTCAACAATGCCCTAAGTTCATAACTCTGCAAACACCTACATGGATTGAGTTGGTCGGACAGGACATGGTATGGTCTCATGTGTCTCTAAATGGTCTTTGCTGGTTAAGTTCACCCACGTCCGCTACGACAAGTAAATGAAAAAGATCCAATTAATGCTTAATTTTCAGAGGATATTTAAGCAGGACCCACAATAGATTTTTCTCCTGTTGTGCTGGTTCTCACGCGTTCCTTTCTTCCTTATTGGTTCTATTCTTCTCATCAGAGCTGAGCCGAGTCCTCAGATTTGACCTGATGACTGTAAAATAATTCAATATTGATACATTTCCCTCTAGCAGAAGTAACTATAGAACGAAAAACTGATCGAGAATGACTCGTTGACCACTCTATTCTTCTTCGGCCAATTTTTTCTTTGCCCACCTACTTACCCAAACCAAGTTCAATTTGAAATCAAATTATCCCATCATTTTACATGGAGACAACTCACGTGTTTGTCTTTGTTCGTACTTACGGAATCCCTTGAATTTAAACCTTTGATGAATAAATTCCTTGTCTGATCCGAAAGTTTGATGTTCCCATATATATAGATATATACCCTATATTTTTGTGAGCACAGTCTGAAATTATAGTAGTAGCCATGGCTTCGCCGGGGGCATATCAAGAACACCTGCCGGCTGTCCCGGATTGGCTAAACAAAGGAGATAATGCCTGGCAATTGACCGCTGCTACCCTCGTCGGCCTCCAGAGCATGCCGGGACTTGTTATTCTCTACGCCAGTATTGTAAAGAAGAAATGGGCAGTCAACTCTGCTTTTATGGCTCTGTATGCTTTCGCAGCCGTACTTATCTGCTGGGTTCTTCTCTGCTACCGTATTGCCTTCGGTGATCGGCTTCTTCGGTTTTGGGGGAAGGGCGCACCGGCTTTAGGCCAAAAGTATCTCATCAGACGAGCGGACATCCCGGAAAGCACCCACTATTATGATAACGGAGGGATTGAGAGCCACAGGATTGAACCTTTCTATCCCATGGCGTCGCTTGTGTACTTTCAGTTCACGTTTGCAGCCATTACTACAATCTTGGTAGCGGGCTCTGTTCTTGGACGTATGAACATTAAGGCATGGATGGCTTTCGTTCCCCTCTGGCTCACCTTCTGTTACACCGTTGGAGCTTTCAGTCTCTGGGGCGGTGGGTTCCTCTTTCACTGGGGAGTAATTGATTATTCAGGTGGCTATGTTATTCATCTGGCTTCAGGAATTTCGGGTTTCACAGCTGCTTATTGGGTATTATTCTAAACAACCAAAATTACTTTGCTAATTAGTTTAGTTTTAAATTTTAATTTCTTGTTTGTGGGATGATTTGAAATTAATTTGTGATCCATTTCATATTATTTTCAGGTTGGACCGAGATCGAAGAGCGACAGGGAGAGGTTCCCTCCAAACAATATCCTGCTGATGCTTGCCGGAGCTGGACTACTATGGATGGGATGGTCAGGATTCAACGGAGGTGCTCCGTATGCAGCTAATATTGTTTCTTCCATAGCAGTCCTGAACACAAATATATCTGCAGCCACCAGTCTTCTTGTGTGGACTTCTCTTGATGTTGTCTATTTTGGCAAGCCTTCTGTGATCGGAGCTGTACAGGGGATGATGACTGGCCTCGCCTGCATTACTCCCGGAGCAGGTATATATCTTCTGTTTCCGACTTATTTGAATATTCAAATTAGATGCAAATTTCTTAACAACTTATTGCTTAATAACTCTAAAAGACTTGGATCTTTTGAATGTTAAAAGGATTTACAAGTCCATGGAAAAAATTGTATTTCTAAAACTAGGGTCAATTATAGTATGCAGCCTTCACTGAATTTCAAAGGTATTAATTAATATTAATAACTACAAGAATACAATTAACGTGGCTATGTATAAAAATTTTTTTCCCATACTTACAGAAGTTGAAGTCATGGTTTAATTGATGATTGGTTCTTGACGCAGGTGTGGTACAGTCATGGGCGGCCATAGTGATGGGAATTCTCTCTGGCAGCATTCCATGGTACTCCATGATGATTCTTCACAAAAAGTCAATCCTCCTACAAAAGGTGCATTATTTTACTTCTCCTTCTTTTCTTCTAAATTTCAAGATTAATTTAAGTGGGCATTTGACAAAAAAGTTGCCCTGTTCCAACTTCTCTTTCCCATTCCATTCCTCCCTATAACAAGTTTACAAGTCAATCTAATTACAGAATTATATTCTCAATCAGGTTGATGATACCCTGGCAGTCTTTTATACTCATGGAGTTGCTGGAATTCTAGGTGGCCTATTGACTGGGCTGCTGGCGGAACCCACCCTTTGCAAAATGATACTGCCGGTGACAAACACAAAGGGTGCATTCTACGGTAGCGGGATACAAATTGTCAAGCAATTAGTCGGAGCCCTTTTCATTATCGGATGGAATTTTGTCACGACTACAGTGATCCTTCTGTTTATCAGGTTGTTCATACCCTTGAGAATGCCCGAAGATGAGCTGATGATTGGGGACGATGCAGTGCACGGAGAGGAAGCTTATGCCCTCTGGGGTGATGGGGAGAAGTATGATCCGACGAGACATTGGTTTGGCGGTGCAGGTACCCCAGAGGAACTTCGACCCCCACCGGGGTATGTTAATGGTGCTAGAGGTGTAACAATAAATCTGTAACTTTGAAACTTCCTGTGGCTTTTGTATTTTGTGGAGTGTATTAATTTTGTGAAGACTCGTGGATTGCTCCTTGTTATATGTAAGATGGCACATGCAACTTCTAATATTTTCCTTTTTGGTCGTGATTCAATATGCAATTAAATTGACAAGTAATGTTTCAAAGAAAGTATGGGTGTATTTTGGATCATATAATTCTAGAATTTTTAATGGAAAGACATTACTATTAATATTCTTTTAGAAATAAGATCGTACTAAGTTGTAATTTATAAAAATAAAATATTCTTTTGACCCACAACTTTATTTTCGTAAAATGATTTTGATTCTTCTTGTTTCTAAAAGAATATTAGAAGAAACCACTCATGATTTAAAACCTTATAGTTCTAATTAGGATGGAAATTTACCCAAATCATTTGGTGTGCCAAAAAGAAATGGTTTAGTTGACCCGTGAATCCAAGAAGGTATCAAGAAACTTGGTTGTGCACGAGCGAAGATGCAGTTGTAGCATAGAAACGTTGACCAAATTCTCTTACCTGTCAAGATTGACTTTTCTCTTCCGCGGTGGTGCAACCGCAACTGTCCGGGTTTTCTTAGTTGATACACGTTATTAAAGTCAGGGTGGACCTCGCCCGAGAGGATTCGACCATCCCACTTTTTTCCCTTTTTTTAAAGAAATTACTTATTAATGAATTTAATACATAAAAAACTCAGTCAATTGTTGTAAGTTCTTTCTTTATAGAAGAAAAAAAATCATTTAGATGAGTAAAGCATGAGCATGTGAGCCATAGACTCCTTTCATTCTTGATTATAAATTATTTATAATCATTTTATTAATATTAAAATATTTTTTTTTTCCCTTCTTAAATACTCTTACAGGAGAAAAATATTAAAATGAAAGAGAGAAGTTTTTTATGAAGAGAGAAAGCGACCAAGAGTAATCGGGTAAAAGAATACTCCTTCCGTCTGAAATTAAATATCTATCTTTTCATTTTAAGTTGACTGGAAATGAATGTCTCGTTTTCCAAATTAGTTAAAATTTTATTAAGAAATAGATTTTGTCAAGTGTAAAATAAATTAACTCAACTCATTTTCTTAAAATTTATACAAGTCAAAATGAGACATTCAATTCCAAACCGAATAAATAAATAAAATATTCATTAAACTATCAACAATAATTTATAACAAAAACTAGAAAAAAACACCTAATTTCGATGGTTTTGGAGAGAAGTAGAGGGAGGGATCGCCTAAGTGGCCATTTTACAGTGGATAAAAGTATAGCAACAAAATTATAACATGGTCGTGAATAGTCTGGTTAGTTTAAAACTTCACCAGTAGAGGCTCTGTATGAAACATGTCATTGAATATCTGATATGTAACTCACTCGTGAGAAGAATCTTCATAATGCACTTATAATTGATGAACTCAAAATGGATTGAAATTTGGTGAGTTACTTGGAAACGATCTGCTGATTCGTACTCATAGGAAAATGTGGTGATGGATATCATATTTTCACGTTTTGGAGTCGTTTAAATGATTTTTTAGGCCTTTTAAGTTTTCAAACAGTTTTTATTATTTTAATGGCATTTTTGTAATTTTGCATTCATTGTTATTAGGTTTAGGATTAACATCATATATAAATTATTTTAGGGTTTCATTATAATGGGACTTTTTATTTTAAATTTTGACAATCATATCAAGAAAACGATTTGTTTTTCTATAGAATTTTAATTTCTATTTAGTCAATTTTTTATTACGTTTCGACATCACTTCACATGTACTAAGGTGTAAAGAATCTCCTCTTGCTAATGCTTGCAAAAGCAGTATAAAATAAATATGCACTTATATATTTGTATTAATAAAATTTTTAATAGAAGATATTAAATTTTAAGATACTTGATCTCTATTGAATAATATATGTTATTCCTTCTGTTTGGAATTGAATATCTACATTTTTATTTTAAATGTATAAATTAGTTAAAATTTTTTTAAGAAATTTTTATTGTTAATTATAAAATAAACAAAGTCAACTCATTTTCTTGAAATTTGTCCAAGTGAAAAATGGGATATTCATTTCCAAACAACTCAAAATTAAAATGTATACATTCAATTAGATGGAGGGAGTAACATATATCATTAGGGAGTATTTTATTTGGTGGAATCGATTCCCAAATCCTACTTCTCGCTTTCAAAAGCTTCTCACTTGCCAAAGTATTCATAAAATCTACTTTTTGCCATCTTCATATACATTACCTCCTCCCATTAGAATTAAATGTTTCATTTTAATTTAATTAATTAAGAATTAAATAGTTGCATTTTTATTTCTTAAAAATTATTTTCTTTGTCACTTTTTATAGGTTACCAAACTTCATTTTGTAAAATTAAAAAAAAATCTTATTTCCTAAAATGACTTTATTTATGATTCTAATCAATCTTACAAGTAATTGGGAAAAAGAGCAAAACTGATGAATAACATGATTTTAAAAAATTAATTAAACTAACAACAATAACTTAAATTCAGAGATAACAAAAATTAATCTAAATAACTTACGAATGGTAACAAAAGGAATACTTATTTGTCCTACACATTAATTTAATTATTGGTGAAACCAATGAACAAGTGAATTAAATTAAAAAGGTTGTTAATATAACTTTATATTAAAAATTTACTTATTTTAATTATTAAATCATTTAATTCTAGACAATTAAAATAGAAATTTATGATGGAAAAATAACAAGTCAACGTAAATATTCCTACTACAACAATTTCATTAGATCCACAAAGATTCCATCACATTCAATCAATGGCAGACATTACACTTGTTTAACCCAGTGGCACTCTGTGCCAGATTGGCGCAAGGCAGATGGTATCGCAGCACCACAAGAAGCAAGGATGAATAATTGACTGTAGCAATGACTTCTGATCAGAGTTGTAAGCCCGATGTCAGAGGAGGAAGAACTCAAGATTATAGAGAAGAAGCTTATGCTCCAGTGGGACAAGGAACGGCAAAGGGAAAACAATACACAATATGCAACATCACATCGATAATCAAATTCCATGAATTACATAAAAGAAACAGCAGGGAAATGCATGCATTATTCATTGCAAGGCCACGAGGATATAGATTCAAATAAAATTCTAAACCAGCTACAGATTAAACATTTAGCTATACTTAACTGCTAAAAGCTATGTTGCCAAAAATACAAATTTTCAGTCAAAAACAACGCAGATGGAACCTAAATATACTTTGCATTCCCCGAGTCAAAACATGGGACTTGTGGACATCTATAACTAATCAAACCGCTAATATTCCCGGGTCACATTAGTAGGAGGAGGAGGCACGGTAGTCGTAGGGGCAGTGAGACTTCCAACAGCAGGACCAAATTTCTCCCATCCCGTTGTTATTGATACGGTATTATTGCAGTCACGGAACGAGAGTGCAATTTTTTGCCTTAAGGCTGTCCATTTCCTCAACAAGGCTTTGGATACGGCGCACCTGAATTTAGAAATCAGTTCAATACCATCCCTGCTATCAACAATAATTCAACCACTACTTTCCAGTAGATATCCATCAATCAGAAGAACAAATTAACTAACAATTTTATAGCCACACAGCAAATATGGTATTTCTCAGCACCTAGGAAGAAAAATGACTATCCAGACTGCAAATAAATTAATACAAACGTGGTAGGTTCAGGATTGTAATCAAGTGCCAGGCTATAGATTTTATAAGTCACAAGAGTAGTAGATATTGAGACAACTTCCTAAATTTCCAATGTGACATCACAAAAGAAGATTCAGCTCCAAAATTAAACCCAGTGGCTATAATTGCTTCAGGCTTGAGTGATGATTTGGAATCACGCAATATTCCTCTTTTATCAGAGCACCTGAAGCTATGTATTTTTAACTCCAAGCCTTTTTCTAAGATCCAACCATACCACCACTCCATACCACACATTACATTCAATTATTTTCGTCTTCTCGCCTTTTTTCTTTTTTTTTAATTCCTTCCTTTCCTTCTTTATCAAAGGAAAGCAGCAAGCCACCGTATATAGGAAGCAGACCTTTAGGCAAGATCTATGGCTCTAAATACAGCCTGATCATCTCTAACTACATCGAAGCTTCTTTGGGTACTGTGAGAGTTTCTATGTTGAGTTTGTGGTTGTCCGGGGCATTTGGTTATGAAAATCCATATCTTCCATATTATTACTCAGCTATTTGTGGAGAAATTCAATTAAAAGTAAGCATGAATTAGAATTCAGACAGAGAAGAGAAATTTAATGGTTTGAGTTCATATTTTCAGCCAGAAACTGACAACAAGCAAGAAAGAAAGAAAGGAAGGAAA
The DNA here is from genome assembly GCA_028571225.1 of Parsonsia alboflavescens. Classification (NCBI taxonomy): domain Eukaryota; kingdom Viridiplantae; phylum Streptophyta; class Magnoliopsida; order Gentianales; family Apocynaceae; genus Parsonsia; species Parsonsia alboflavescens. Next base: position 14,985 of record JAOXNR010010473.1, read on the forward strand.
AGTAAAAACTTTTAACAAGGAGCAGAACTGATTTTAATTTTTCATCATTTATTGACTGGTAACATTTAATGTACTGCATAACTATAAATTACATTTTATTATGGCTATGGTTATGGTCATAGTTTCTGGCGATTGAAAATGAACCAAATTGGGAATGGAAAAAGGTTCAGTTCCCTAATTTTCCATATACGATCTAAGATCCAACACAAATACATCCTTTCTCAATCTTTACTTTATTCTCCCTTTTTTACTTCTTTAAGTCATGTTTCCAGTTTCAGCATTTTTGCTGATGATCAGATTTCATCATACTCCAATGTATATTGAGCCCTCAAGGCTCTAATATGCAGTTCACACGAAGGAGCCAATAGATATCCCATCCAAAACCTATATATCCATGATGCACCACCTCGCCTACTCATTTGTCAATCAGCCACAAAACTATTAGCAAAAATGTGCAATTTGCTCAAATAGTTAGGCATCAGAGATGCCCATTCTGTTTGATTACCTAACTTTGGAAAATATGACAAAATTAAATCAACTCATATGGATATGAAAATTTTAAAAATTAACTAAATGCACTTGGACAGTGGATCTAGAATGCTGAATAAAGTTAAGGAACACAAACTCAACTCACCAAAACGGTAAACAAATTTAATTAAAACAGAAAGAGAGAACTTACCTGGGTGCAAGGTTCTTGCCATTCCAATTTAAGGAAATAGCTTAGAGCACAGCAAGCAAAAGGGAATTTCAATGAGTTAAAGAAATGGTCATTTAGATTTTTCAATGAACAAATAACATAAATTATTCATAAGAAGCATCAATACCCCTGCCAGTATCAGCTAAAATTCCCTAGTATCCTACCCTGGTCAATACGTCTTCAGCAAAAATAATGCTGTTTTAGTTGCTGGTAAGGAATAATAGCCCTGCCAAGCATCAGCTAAAGCAGTTCTACCTGAAAACATGATTTAAGCATTATGTCTTCAAAGAGTACCACAGAGCAGATGGGGAATGATGTTATTGGGGTTGAAGCCAAAGTGTGTATTAGTTGCCAATAAGAAAGACACTAGAGAAGTCTTAGGTGGTGAATAAGAGTGGTCTATCTCTGGTTTTAAAAAAGGAAAGAGTCCGAATAAAGATTAAAAGAAGGTTTAAGCAGGTACTGTCAACTCAGTCCACTTCATATAATGGATAGAAATTCAACACTAGCTACATCACAATCAAGAATTGATTTTAAATGTTAACTTGTGAACACTAGGTAGTGTTGAAGACAAACCTCCATCTTCCGTTGCATTCTCCCTTCTCCTGCAGCATCAACAGTGTCCAATTTAAGTAGGTTCCTCATAAGCATCTCTGTTACATAAATGATATCCTTCTCATCAATCTTTGTTCCACCATTAATAACCACTTGTAAAGCAGCCACCTATAAGAGAATAACTAGAAACTTGTTAATCACATTCCAAGGTAAGAATGGAAATACAGAAAAATGGCAATAAAAGAAGTAACCTTTTCTGCAAGCTTGTCGACTTCTGCTCTAATTTCAGTAACAGCTTGACTTCCTCTTGATATTTCACTTGTGTCATTTATCTCTTTAGAGCTGATCTCTCCAGTTCTTGTGTCCTCTGCAAGAAACAAATTTGAATTATCTCTCACTCCTGCCAGCTGCAAGTAGTCACAATCTTCGTTTTCTTCCCCTCTGAAGAAAAGCTTTTGGATCTCAGGCTCCACACCAATTTCTTGAGCAATGACTCTCTTCACATCACCTAATGATTATATGTGCTATGTAAGAAACTTAGAACCAGAAATTAGGACAATATAAGAACTACCCAAGAAACAGGGCTCAAAAGATACAAGTAAAGCAAGGATTTATTGCAAGGGAACAACATAAAACTCGAGGTTTCCTTACTCTGCCAGTTTCATAGCATAATGTTTTCCACTCTAACAGGAGGCAGCAAAAAAATCAAGGGCCCACCTGAAAAATGGCTCTTGGCATAGGTACTAAGACGTGTAAAAAAGTGAGCATTCATATTCTTTGAGCAAATGCGGTTTCGAAATTAGAATTAAGCTTTAATTAGAGAAAATCTTCTGCCGCCCCAACAACACAAAACACGGCGGCCGACCCCAATCATCCAAACATTGACAAAGTAATAGCCAGCGATGTTAAACATATTAAAAGAAACAGAGGAGATGAGCTGGAAGAAGAATTGTTTTCTACAGATGGAATATTATTATTATGAACATTATCAGTAGAAGTAATAGGAACTATAGGTAAAGAAAAGGATGTAAAATGATCTGCAAAAGGAGTAGATGCAAAGTTATGTAATGAGGTAAGAATCTTCTGATTAAATTGAGTATGAACAAGAGTAATGAAATCTTGTAAAATCTGTCTAGCTTGTGTTTTGGATTTCATGAGATAAGTCCAAGTGTATCTGCTGTAATCATCAACTATTGTAAGAAAATATAGATGACCATTTAGAGTATGGACTTTGAAGGGACCCCAAATATCAACATGAAGAAGATGAAAACAATAGTTAGATTTAGTCTCACTGATAGGAAACATAAGGCGTTTTGGCTTAGCTAAAGGACAGATATTACAAACGGTAGAAAGAGGAAGTTGAAAATCAGTACAATGAAGCTTTAAAGCTCCTAGACAATTATTGGATAAATGCCCTAAACGATAGTGCCAAATCAATGTCTTATTAAAACTTGACTTTTGTTCTGCGGAAGTGGCTAAAACCTAGGAAGGAGCTGGACTGATGTTTTGCAAGGAAGACTCTAAGGCAGAAGAATGTGGAATGTTGCAGTCAAGATGATAAAGACCTTGTAGTTTTTTAGCTGATCCAATCCTCTTTAAAGTGAGTGAGTCCTGAATTACACTAGAATTGGGAGTAAAAATGACAACACAAGAGTTTTGAACAACAAGTTAGCCAGGAGAAATAAGATGAAAAGAAAAAGAAGGAACAAATAACACATGATGAAGCTTCAGATTATCTGTGAGTTTTATGGTACCTCTGTAGGTCACAAGGACTTTACTACCATCAGAAATATTGTTGACTGAAATTAAATCAATAAACAAAGAAAGAGTACTACAAACACGATCACTTGCTCCAGAATCTAGAATCCAAGGCTTACAATCTAACAAGAAAACATTACCTTGCTGCTGTGAAGAAGAGTTTGAAACATTCATTGTGAGGGCAGCATCTGAATATTCATTTTCTGCCGCAGGTAATTGTACTTCTATTTTGCTAAGCAACTGAAGTAAGGCTTGATACTGACCAGCATTTAAGGGATAACCAGACACGTTTTCCTCTTCACGTTCATTCCCTCGTTCATTCTGATTAGTTTGATGTTCCTCTGCCTGAGTATGATTAATATGGCCAGAAGATTTATTACTTTTGAGTTTGTAAGTAGAAGGATAACCATGTTTCTTGTAACACCTTTCAATTGTATGTCCATTCAAGCCACAGTAAGTACATAAAAGCTGCCTGTTCTTTAAAAGCTGCTTGTTCTTGCTGCCCCCGGTACCATGTCTAACACCTCCAAAAACTCTAGGTTGTCTATTATTGTAAAAGCTCTGATTCAAGAGAGCTTGTGCCTCTCCTTGAAAATTATTTACTCTTTGAAAACCTTGATTAAGCAAAATTTGAGAAATATTTGCAGTAAATTGAAGTTGCTTTTCTGCAATCAAAGCCATATTAAACACCTCACTGATTGTTGGAAAAGTAGGCATGCTTAATGCTTGCTTCTTTATATTGGCAAATCCATCATTCAAACCTTTCAAAAAATGAATGACATAATCGAAATCATTATTTGCCTTTATCCTCTTCAGCAAATCACAACTACACTCAGTAACATCATAATCTGCAGGAACAAGAGGCCTAACTTGAAGCATTTCTTCCCATAGAATCTTTAAACTTGTGTAGTAATCAATCACAGACAGACTACCTTGTTTTAAAACACAAATTTCTTCTAAAAGATCAGAATATCTGAAAGCCGTTCCAGCTGCAAATCTCTCTTCCAAAGCAGTCCACATATCATGTGAAGTTCTATAATGGATGATACTCTGTGCAATAGAATGACTAACAGCATTCAAAATCCAAGAGATCACCATTTTGTCACATTGCTCCCACTGAAAAGCACAAGGATCACCTGCAGGAGGTTTAGGAATTGTTCCTTGAACAAAACCGATTTTGTTCTTGGTAACTAAGGCAACCTTCATTGAAGTGCTCCAAGAGGTATAATTCACTCCATTGAGAGGAATTTTTACCAAAACCTGACTGCTACTTTCACTTGGATGAAGAAAGTATTCACCAACATTCAATTCCTGATTGTTCATCTTGGAAATCACAAAAAACTTGATTTGAAGAATGAAAAATCTTCAGAGAATCAAAAAACACCGAAAGAAAGAAATTCAGTAGAAAGATTCTGAAAATCTAAATCAAAAACAAGATTGCTAAATCAATCCGAAAAAGAAATCACGAACTTTGATCCTTCTGCAACTGCTCTGATACCATGAAAAAAATGTGAAAACGGTTGCCGAAGGAAAGAAGAAAGATGAATCTGGAATTCTCATTAGATTAATTCTGTACATCAAATAGGTATTTATATACAAAGGAAAGAAGAAGAAAAGCTGCGTATGTCCAAAGCTATATACAGAGAAGAAAGATAAACCAGTCTCTATTCTAACTAACTCCAGGTTGCTTACCCAGTATCTATTCTAACTAACTCCAGGTTGCGTCAATGTCAACATCAGCTCATCTCCTCTGATTCTTTTAATATGTTTAAAAAGCGATACCACACACGTCGAGTAAAACAGAGGGAAGATTCAAACTCTAACAAGAGTGAACCTCACCAATCATAATTAACAAAAAAAAAAAAACAAGGACAATTACGGTCCGTTTCCTACTAAAGAAACAGATAACATAAAAAGCATAAAAAGTATTGAGTTGTTACTTTAATCTTTGGCGGGAAATCTAATCTTCAAGACTAAATTACCAAAAGTAGAAGAAGAGGGTACAGTGATGTCATGGATGTTCGACCCATTTGAGACCTTGATCATCAGACTAGAACCATCAAAACCCCAATGTTCTTGAACACCATCTTCTCTATCCGGAACAAGCATGCCTCCACGCCTCACTTCCTTCGAGGTTTCTTCACCGATGTTGTTTCCGTTCTCTGTAACTCTGCCCGTCAGATTCAAACCAATCATAATTGAATTTGGAGGATTTTTGAGGGTTCGGAATTTGATAGAAAGAGGTTTTCTTTTTTTCTTTTGTTTTTTCCATTGAGGAGTTATTCAATGTTTTAATTTTTTCGTTATATATATTTCTTAAATATTAAAATTAGAAGAGGTGATTTTCTTAAAATCTGATATTGACCTTATAAAGTATATATTAAGTCAAATAAATGAAAAATGTATTATCATTTGTAGGTTTAATTAAATTTTTTTTTTTAATCTAGTAATTATACGAGGATCAAAATAAATTAAAATATATTAACCTTGTATTTTAAAAAATTTTTATATGAACCTGATCCCCACATTTAAATCTTATAATTTATATCAATTTAAGAGATATTATTTATTTTTTTACAATATATAACCTAACACTTTAGGAAAAAATTATATTAACTCTGATATTAGTAGAACCTTGGATTGAATTATGTAAAAACCCAATGGCAGTCAAAATTCTAGGCGTTTAAACTTTTCCCCACCACATTTCATGCCCGTCTCAAATTGGTCTTTTCATAAATCATATGCCACCATTTTGATGTTGAAAATATTCACTAAAGATGAAAGATAGTGATACTGTTAAGTGGTGACTCCTGAGCTACTGATGTGACATTGAATAAGTCAGGCTTCTGTTAGACTGGTCCTAGCCTTTTGGATTGATCTATTCTTAAGCTATTTTCTAAGAAGTTTATGTTAAATAATGTGGGCAGCAGATATTGCTGCACTTTTGATGTTTTTTCTGTTCTAACAAGTCGTATAAATAAGAGCCTCAAAGATCAATGAAGTGTGTACTTCCAATTTCAAAACTTCTATATTTTCCTACAAATTGGTATCAAAGTGTGGTTCATTCTTGAGAGACCTGTGAGAGAGAGAGTCCATACTTGCCTTCTTTTTTGCCTATTCAAAAATAATATAAATCTATATATAGAGGGTTTTTATCCTAAACACAACAAATGATGTCATTTGGCACAAAAAAAAACCAACATGCTGCACGGTAGAGAGACGGGAACGCCACGGCACCGTTCCACCATCATCCACCACATAATAGAAATATTATATATATATATATATATATTTATATATAACACACTTGTCTACAACATGAATTTAGAAACCCCATCAAATACGATGCAACCTCCAGTGTTTGATAGATCAAACTATCAGGTGTGGGCTGTTCGAATGGAAGCCTACCCTGATGCTTATGATCAGTGGGATGTCATTGAACATGAAAGTCCACTTTTACCCTTATCTGACAATCTAAGTGTGGCCCGAATGAAGAATCATAAGGAGATGAGGCAGAGAAGATCGAAGGAAAGAGCCAGCTTGTTTGCAGCTGTCTCATCGACAATCCTCACCAGAATCATGACACTGAAGACAACATATGAAATCTGGAATTTTCTCAAAAAAGAGTACGAAGGAAACGAAACGGTCAAAAGCCTGCAAGTTTTGAACCTAGTTAGAGAATTCGAGATGCAAAGAATGAAGGAATCAGAAACAATCAAGGAGTACTCTAATCGACTTCTTGATATTGTTAACAAAACTTCCTGGAATTGAATTTCTTGATTGCAGAATTGCTGAAAAGCTCCTGATAAACTGTTCTTGAGAAATTTGAATCCATTATTTCATCTCTTGAAAACTCCAAGGATCCTTCAAGTATCACCTTGGCAGAAGTATTGAATGCATTGCAGGCTCAAGAACAAAGGAGACTCGTGAGACCAGATGGGTCAGTTGAGAGTGCATTTCAAGCTATCTCATTGAAGAATCCTAGTAAGTCACAAAAGCGATGCAACAACTATGACAATAGCAAGAAAGCTGACCTTCCTTCATGCCCCTATAGCAAAAAGAACAATCATCCACAAAGGAGGTGTTGGTGGAGATGAAATGTGAAATGTAGCAAGTGTCATCAATTGGGACATATGGAAAGTGATGCCGGGCCAAAAGCGTTAGTAGAAATCACATGGCCTGAATTCAGAACGAGCTAAAATTTGATTGGATGATTGGAAACGGTCCAAAGATCAAAATCCATCGCTGATTCATGGACCGAGTCAGTTTTGGCCTATCCAGTATTATTTTGATGGACTTTTTGATTTTTTTTATGTTTTAAGGGTATTTTGGTAATTTTTTTGTTTTTTATGTTCAGCTAGGGTTAGGATATATATTTTCAATTGTTTTTGGATTAGTGTAGTTGAGTTTTGAATTAATTTTCGACTTTTGTTGTGTCGCAATACATAAAACTAGTTTCCGTAAATTCTCTTATTTTCTTTTATTTAGCCTGTTTTTTCGCAATTCTGTTTTTTTGCATCAGAAAGAGTTTGCAAATCCCAATAGCAACAAGGAAAAGTCAATACAGTTGCTGTTGAACAATCTCCGGATGAGAATATGTTCGAGCATCATGTTTTGCTACTGACACCTTCACAAAATATTGGCTCATAGATAGTGGATGTACAAATCACATGACTTATGATCTTGGGCTCTTTAAAGAGCTCGATAAAACTACCATTTCTGAAGTTAAAGTTGGAAATGGAGCATATCTTGCAGCAAAAGGCAGAGGAACAGTGGCAATTGACGGTAACAAAGGTTTGAAATTGATTTCTGATGTTTGATGTTTTATATGTTCCTGAAATTACTGAAAATCTCTTGAGTGTTGGTCAGCTACTAGAAAAAGGATACAAGGTGCTGTTTGAAGACGATCACTACCTAATTATTGATTCTCAAGGTAGAGAAATAATTAAGGTTCAAATGAAAAAGAAAAGCTTTACCCTGAATATGAGGAAGGAAGAGCAGGCTGCAATGCATCATGAAATCAACAATACACTTCTTTGGCATAAAAGATTGTAGCACTTTCTCACAAGGCCCTGCTGTATATGAAGCGGAACAATCTTGGGATTGGACTCCCTGAATAGGAGGAGGAGCTTCCTATCTGTGCAACTTGTCAATATGGGAAGCAAACCAGACTTCCATTTCCACAAGGCAAGGTTTGGAGTGCCACAAACAAACTGCAACAGGTGCATACTGATGTGGGAGGACCTCAAAGAACTCCATCATTAAATGGCAGTAAGTTTTACATTGCTTTTAATTGATGATCATACAAGAATGCGTTAGATTTATTTCATGAAAGAAAAATCTGAGGTTCTTGATATCTTTTGGAAGTTTAAAGCCTTAGTGGAAACTCAAAGTGGGTGCAAAATGCAGATGATCAGATCAGATAACGGAACTTAATATACCTCCGAAAAATTCAATAAATTTTGTGAGACTGCAGGCATTGAGCATCAGTTGACAGCACGTTACACTCCACAAAAAAAATGGAGTGGTTGAGAGGGAAAACAAGACACTTATTGAAATGAAAAGGTGTTTGTTGCATGAGAAGGGGTTGCCGAAGAAATTTTGGGCCGAAGCAGCAAAAATAGCTATATTCTTGCTGAACAGATTGCCAACGAAGTCTTTGCATCAAAAACCTTCCTTTGAGGCATGGTATGGCTATAAACCAAAGCTGCAAAATCTGAAAATATTTTATTGTCTTTATTTTTCCTATATTCCTCAGGTTAAGAGAGATAAATTGGACAAGAAAGCAGAACTTGGACTTTTTGTAGGCTACAACACTGTGTCTAAAGCCGACGGAATTTTTTTTCCACAAAACGACAAGGTGATTGTCAGCAGAGATGTCCAATTCTCTGAGTCAGATTGCTGGAATTGGGAGAACAATTTGCAGCTTGAGTTCGAATAAGAAAATAAGGATATAGATGATGAGCCTATTCGTGGAACCAGATCACTCGTTGATATCTATAAGAAATGCAACGTTGCCATCATAGAACCAGCAAGATGTGATGAAGCTGCAATGAATAAAAAGTGGATAGCTGCAATGAAGGAGGAGCTTGAAATGATTGAAAAAAATGAGATATGGATTCTTGTAGAGAGACCAACTCATAAAACTCCAATTGGAGTCAAATGGGTTTATAGAACCAAGCTCAATTTTGATGGTTCTATAAACAAACATAAACCAAGGCTCATCGTCAAAGGATATGCTCAGATATTTTGAGTGGATTTCTCCGAAACATTCACACCTACTGCCAGATTGGATACTATAAGAATGTTGCTGCTCAAAAGGGCTGGTATATACATCAAATGGATGTTAAATCCGCTTTTTTGAATGGATATTTAGAGGAGGAAATCTTTGTTGAACAGCCCAAAGGTTTTCTTGTGTAAGGGGAAGAAGTATCTGCCCAAAAAGGCCTTGTATGGCCTAAAATAAGCACCAAGGGCCTGGTACAGCAGGATTGATGCACATTTGTTTGGCTTGAATTTTTCTAAAAGCCTAAGTGAATTCTCTCTCTATGTCCGAAAAGTTGATGATAAAATACTTGTGATATCCTTATATGTCGATGATTTACTTGTTATTGGAAGTAGTATGGAGCGGATTAACAGTTTCAAAGATGAGATGAAAGATGCTTTTGAGATGATTGACCTTGGAGAGATGACATTCGTTCTTGGCATGGAGGTTCAACAAAGGCAGAATGAGATTTTTGTATGTTAGAATAAGTATGTCAAGGAGAAGTTCAACATGGAGGTGTGCAAACTACTGCAACTCCTATGAATCAGAAGGAGAAATTCAGCAAGGAAGATGGAGCTGTGAAGGTAGATGAAAAGCATTATCAAGGTCTCATCGGTTGCCTGATATATCTAACAGCAACCAGACCAGATATCATGAATGTCGTTAGTATTCTCTCAAGGTACGTACACTATGCAAGTGAAATTCATCTTCAAGCTGCAACGATGACATGAAAAGCACTTCAGATTATTGTTTTGACTTTGGTTCTGTCATTTTTTCATGGAGTTCGAAGAAGCAGGCGACAATAGCACAATCCACCGCAGAAGCAGAATATGTCGCTACCACTGCTGCTGTAAATCAAGCTCTTCGATTGAGAAAATTATTGGCAGATTTGCATGTGGAGCAAAAGGAAAGCACACCAATCTTCGTTGATAACCAAGCCACAATTTCTATCGCGAATGATCCAGTATTTCATGGCAAAACAAAGCACTTCAAGCTGAAGCTTTATTTCTTGAGACAAGTGCAAAAAGAAGGAGAAGTGAAGCTAATCTACTATCAAGCAGAAATTTAGGATGCTGATATCTTAACCAAGGCATTATCCAAGTTGAAATTTGAGCTCTTGAGACAAGGACTCGGTGTTTGCAGCTTCAGAATTCAGGAGGAATGTTAAGTGATGCTGTTGATGTGGCATTGAATAAGTCAGGCTCCTGTTAAACTAGTCCTAGTCTTTAGGATTGTTCTAATCTTAAGCTATTTTCTAGGAAGTTTCTGTTAAATAATATGCAGCAGATATTTCTGTACTTTTGATGTTTTTTCTGTTCTACCAAGTTGTATAAATAAAGCTCCCCAAAGATCAGTGAAGAGTGTACTTCCCATTTCAAAACCTCTATATTTTCCTTTAGATACTTTTGACCTAAGCTTTTTCATTCGTGGTTTTAGTTGTTGAAGATAAACCTCTCCAAGAAGTATAGCCCTAGCCATTCGTAATATTTTTATTTAAAAAAATAATAAATGTTTATTATAAAAAAAGACTGCCACCATTATTCATAATCATGTGGATGATCAACATTTCTATCAATTAAACACGGGTACATAATCTCACACTTTTAGGCATCTCATTAATTCTCACGCTTTCAGGCTTGAATTCATATTAGTCTTATTTTTTATAAAGGGGTTTTTAGTTTAAGAGAAATATTAATTAGTAAAAAATTCATTATCTTAGTTTATATTTCAAAAACTTAAACGACTTTTAAAAAGAAACGGAGGGAATAATAGACGTCAAAGGAAGTGTTATGAAATAAATGGATGGATGTCTATTCATTAGACTAATATTAATGAGATTGTACCCACTCCTAAGCAACCCCATGTTCAATTTTCCTATATTACAAAAACCGTTACAACAATCAATGGTGGTTTATTAATGGATACCATTAACGTGATTAATTAATAATACCATTAATAAGGTTTATTAATGGTTATCATTAACAGTTATTTATGAAGATAAGAAGTTCAATTACCTAATGGTAACACACAAACATTTGAGAGAATTTGAGAATTCTCTGAATTGATCAATAAAATAATTGTTACTCTTTCTATATTTTTCTCTGTTTTAGTCTCTAATTTTACAACACAAATTTTTTTTTTTTTTTTTACTCTCTTCATTTCTTTCCGATTCTTTTTAATACTTTTAGATTTTTTGTCCTTTAAAATTTAGGAGCAAAGATAATTTCGATCATTACTTAATATTTTACAAAATTACACTCAAATTGAAAAACTATATTAATTAAAAATAAAAGTAAGATTACTGCTTATAATGCAAAATAAATAAAACCTTCTTATTAAATTTTTTTAACGGTGTCCGGGTCAGTTTTCACGTACATAAACATTCCGCTTATTCAGGAAGGTATTGGTAGAATTCGAACTCAACGTACATAGACATTCCGCTTATTCAAGAAGGTGTTGGTGGGATTCGAACTCAAGACCTATGATTTAGGCGCTCGTCACTCCACCCATTGAAATGTTCTCAAATGGACTAGTCTAAAACCCACACGATACACAGTGGATCTGCATTGTTTCAATTGTGATTTAAAACCATTCATACCACAAAATATAAATATTAAATAATATTATATTAGTAAATATTTATTTAAATTAAAAATAAAAAGTTAATGAAATTACAAAATTTTATTAATATAAAAACTTGTTATACAAATTTCAAATACATTTTGAAAATAATATTTCTAATTTCATTGTCTGAAAAGGTGATTTAAAATAATTCAAACCACAAAAATATAAATATTAAATAATATTTTATTACTAAATATTTCGTTAAATTAAACATAAAAATTAATGAAATCCCGATAGTTTATTGATAGTAAAAACTCGTGATATAAATTTCAAAATACTTTTTTAAAATAATCTTTCTAATTTTTTGATTAAAATGTCAATTCTCATTGACATTCGACCGCTTTTGGCTTTATATTGATTGTAATATATGATTAAAAAATATTATCGGTGGAATTTAAATTGTGTTAATAATAAGTTGTAATAAATAATAATAAACTAGTATAATGTTTATTTCATTGAATTGTAGACACTAAATATGTAATGATAACTCTTTATATTTTGTTGGTTTATAACTTAATTATTTTATATTCTATTCATTTTATATTTAATAACATATAATTAAAAAATTTGTTGAAAAAATTTATACATAAGTTTTGTAACGTATAATACAAATATTAATAGTATTAAACAATATAAATAATAATAAATGATTGTAATGTACTTGAATTAATGTAAATTATTTAATAATAACTTTATTATATTTGATTTATTTATAACTTATTTTATATTTTATTATTATGGTATAGATTTTTGGTGATATATATAAATTTATTTAATATAATGGAAAGGTTTGAAATGATCTCACATGGCATTTTAAGTTCTTTCTCATTATATATGGTGTAGATTGAGGATGAAATTAATATATATTCGTACTAGATAATAGCAAGTTAATTTCTCGGAAGTAAAGTTGCGAAGGGTTTAGGATCTCCTACTATACAATTGTGTGCATCAATAAAAATTTAATACGTATCCTTGAGAGATTAGGTTTTTAAGGTTTAGTTTATCTTTTTAATAATTAAGTCTACCAATAAGATTTTTATTTATATTTTATTAATGTAAAAAGAAGTGATATACAAATATGTAAAAGGAAATTCGAAGAGATTGTAAAGCAATTTGTGCTAAGTACATCCGTAAAGAATACAATCTTTTTAAAATATCCACATATTGAAATAATAAATGATAAGTGTAAAGGGATCCAGATCTCCTACATGTGTACCACTTTTTATTATATGAATAAAAATTTTATTTTTAATCTTTAATTATTATCTTTTAATATATTTTATATATTAAAATTTTAAAAAATAAATTAAACCCTAAAAGAATTTGATTTTTTAAAAACATGTATTATATTTCTATTAATGTAACAAAATAACATATACTTATATATTTAATCTTTTAAAAATACATGTCAAAGTGTAAAAAATATTCTAGAGAAGGTAACGCTGAAACCCTCCAACCATGTGGGTTGTGATTTTAATTCAATTTATTTATAGTGCAAGAAATCAGGTTGATGTTGCTGAGAGATCTACTGTGCGTACCACTTTCTGCAAAAATTTTAAGTACTGGGAGATCTACTGGTACCATTTTCTGCAAAAATTTAACAAAATTTAAATATATGTCCTAAAATATTAAATATCCTTATAATTTTGATTTTTTTTAAAGTTTAATATATAAAATATATTAAAAATAATAATAAAAATAACACGTAAGATTTTTATTTTTATTAATATAATACTTCCTCCATCTAAATTTTCTTAAGAAATGTTTATTGATAAGTATAAAATTAACTAAGTCAATTTATTTTGTTAAAATTTATACAAATAAAAATAAGACATTCAATTCAATTCCAAACACAGAGAGCATTTTATCCGGTGGAATCTACTCATATATCATAGCTTTCAAAAGCTTCTCACTTGCCAAAGGATTCATACAATCTATTTTTTGTCATCTTCGTATAATTTACTTAAATATTTTATTTTAATTTAATTAATGAAAAATTAAAGAGTTGTATTTATATTTCATAAAAATTACTTTCTTGGTCACTCTCTGTAAATTACCGATCATCATTTTGTAAAATTAAAAAAAAATCTTATTTCTTAAAATATTCTTATTCATAATTCTAATCAAACTTACAAGTAATTGAAAAAAAATATGGATAATATGATAAAAAAATCAATAAACTAACAACAATAATTTATATTTAAGAATAATGAAAATTAATCCAAATGAATTATAAATAGTAACGAAGGAAATACTTATAATTAGTGGTGACATCAATGAACATGCGAATTAAATTTAAAAGGTTGTTAATACAACTTTATATTAAAAATTTATTTATTTTAATTAATGAAGCATTTAATTCTTGACAAGAAATTTATAGAAACATTCAACTATGATGGAAAAATAATTAGTCTACGTAAATATTCCTACTTCAACCATTTCATTAGATCCACAAAGATTCCATCACATTCCTCTAAACTTGGTTATAATGCCAGACATTACACTTGTTTAACCCAGTGGCATATGGGAACAACTCTGTGCCAGATTGGCTCAACAAAGGTGATTATGCATGGCAAATGGTCTCGCAGCACCAGAAGAAGCAAGGATGAATAATTGACTGTAACATTCGACTTCTGATCAGAGTTGTAAATTACCCCTCCCAACGTCACAGGGGGAAGAAGTCAAGATCATAAAGAAGAAGGCCATGCTCTAGTTGGACAAGGGCAAAGGGAAAGCAATACACAATGAATGCTATGTTGCCAAAAATACAAATTTTCAGTCAAAAACAATGCTGATGAAACCTAAATATACTTTGCATTCCACGAGTCAAAAAATGGGACTTGTGGACATCTATAACTAATCAAACCGCTCCCATTCCTGGGTCACATTAGTAGGAGGAGGAGGCACGGCGGTCGTCGGGGCAGTGGGATTTCCAACAGCAGGATCAAATTTCTCCCATTCAGTTGTTATTGATACGGTATTATTGCAGTCACGGAATGGGTTGGAATTTTTTGCCTTAAGGTTGTCCATTTCCTCAATAAGGCTTTGGATACGGCGCACCTGAATATAGAAATCAGTTCGATACTATCTCTGCTATTAACAATAGTTCAACCAGTACTTTCCAGTAGATATCCATCAATCAGAAGAACAAATTAACAAACAATTTTATAGCCACACAGCAAATATCGTATTCCTCAGCACCTAGGAAGAAAAATGACTATTCCAGACTGCAAATAAATCAATACAAAAAGAAATCATGTGGTTGGTTGTATCAAGATTGTAATCAAGTGCCAAGCCATAGATTTTATAAGTCACAAGAGTAGTAGATATTGAGACAACTTCCTAAATTTATAATGTGACATCACAAAAGAAGATTCAGCTCCAAAATTAAACTCAATGGCTATAAGGAAGGAAAAGTAAAAACTTTTAACAAGGAGCACAACTGATTTTAATTTTTCATCAATTATTGACTGGTAACATTTAATGTACTGCATGACTATAAATTACATTTTATTATGGCTACGGTTATGGTCATATAGTTCATGGCGATTGAAAATGAGCCAAATTGGGAATGGAAAAAGGTTCAGTTCCCTAATTTTCCATATACGATCTAAGATCCAACACAAATACATCCTTTCTCAATCTTTACTTTATTCTCCCTTTTTTACTTCTTAAGTCATGTTTCCAGTTTCAGCATTTTTGCTGATGATCAGATTTCCTCATAGTAAAATGTATTGAACCCTCAAAGCTCTAATATGCAGTTCACACCAAGAAGCCTATAGATATCCCATCCAACCCATATATCCCTGATGCACTGCCTCCCCCACTCATTTGTCAATCAGCTACAAAACTATTAGCAAAATGTGCAATTTGCTCAAATAGTTCTGCATCAGAGATGCCCATTCTGTTTGATTACCTAACTTTGGAAAATATGACAAATTAAATCGACTCATAGGGATATGAAAATTTTAAAAATTAACTAAATGCACTTGGACAGTGGATCTAGAATGCTGAATAAAGTTAAGGAACACAGACTCAACTCACCAAAACTATAAACAAATTTAATTAAATCAAAAAGAGAGAAGACTTACCCAAGTGCAAGGTTCTTGCCATTCCAATTTAAGGAAATAGCTTAGAGCAAAGCAAGGAAAAGGGATTTTCAATGAGTTAAAGAAATGGTCATTTAGATTTTTCACCGAACAAATAAAATAATTATTCATAAGAAGCATCAATACCACTGCCAGTATCAGCTAAATATCCCTACTATCCAACCCTGGTCATAGGGAAAATAATGCCGTTTCAGTTGCTCATAGGGAATAATAGCCCTGCCAGCATCAACTACAGCAGTTCTACCTGAAAACATGATTTAAGTATTATGTCTTCAAAGAGTACCACAGAGCTGATGGGAATGATGTTATTGGGATTGAAGCCAAAGTGTGTATTAGTTGCCAATAAGAAAGACACTAGAGAAGTCTTAGGCGCTGAATAAGAGTGGTCTATCTCGGGTTTTAAAAAGGGAAAGAGTTCGAATAAAGATTAAAAGAAGGTTTAAGCAGGTACTGCCAGCTCTGTCCACTTCATATAATGGATAGAAATTCAACCCTAGCTACATCACAATCAAGAATTGATTTTAAATTTTAACTTGTGAACACTAGGTAGTGTTGAAGACAAACCTCCATCTTCCGTTGCATTCTCCCTTCTCCTGCAGCATCAA
>JAOXNR010010559.1:0-27541 GCA_028571225.1 Parsonsia alboflavescens
ATATATTACAAATAATATATTTAATCTTCCTATATTTCATGAATATTTGATGATTCTTTTGATTGATTTCTATTGCTTTTGGATATGATCAAATATATTTTTCATAACTCTAAGGAAATTGCATGACAACGTTGGAAACTGTTGAAAAGGGTAAAATGGATGAAACCTAGATCGAGGACTATGCTTGAGGGATCAAAGTTGTGATGTGAAAGATGTGTAGAAAAGTCAAACTTTAAATAAAGAGTCAAATTTAGATTTGACTATACAGAATCTAATAGAATCCACGAAACATCTTGAGGATATTAAGATACAAGTCAAGGAATTAAGACGATCGTTAAAAAAGATATTTTTAGAGTTTTAAACTCGTAAAGAATAAATTTTTTAGGGAATTGTTTTCTATTTAAACCAATAAGATTTTTATTATTCATAACCTTTTGTTATAGTTTTCATTCACACTTTCTTCTAATTTAGGGATTTTCAATTATCATGAGCAGCTAAGATCTTAAGTAATATGCTATCATTGTTTGAGTCCAAATCATTATCATTTACAGTCATCACTTAGTAACAATTAGGATTAATTTCCTACGGAGTAATTGATCGAATATGAACATTCATATATAGGAGTTTGTTAATTTGATATGAGTGTTTATAAAATATTAATATAACTAATATCTTGAGTCTTTACAAGCGTTCCTAAGGTTATTTATTAGTCAAACACAGATATGCTATTTTACTACATCCATCTTACCATTTTTGTGTATATTTTTAATTATTTATGTCAATGATCAATTGTATTAAGTAGAACAGATACGACTAGGTTTATTTTTTATAAAACTCTTTAATTTGATTTTAGATTTCTTTCAATTAATTATATTTCAAAACCCCTTTTATTTAATTAATTTGGTTTTTATTATGTCTTATAAAAAATGGATTTTGGTAAATCAAATATATGTGGATTCGATACCTACTTATACTAAAATTCTATTAGAATTATATTTGGTACGATATTTTGGTGAATTCGACGTAAAACATTAATTTGAATGAAAGGAGTATTATTGATGTATTTAATTCATAATCCTACAATGAACCATTAAAAAATGGATACTTAGTACGACAATTTAAAGACGTCAAATTTTCAAACAAGAAGTTCAAGAAAGAAGGCACTATCATATTTTTTAGGGTTAGGGGCTCGAAGCATAAAGAACATTCCTCCCTTCCACTAGTTTCGAATACTAATGAAATCCGAAGAAACAATAGCAAGCAGAAATAAAAATATGCTAAAAGACAAAAACATAGATTGGTGAGATGAACTCAGACCGCCTTATACTTCGTTATAAATATTACTATTTTTAAATAATCTTTTCCGTAACCAATAATCATCCTTATCGTGGGTTCTAACTCGGTTCACCAAGCATCATGTGATTAAAATAATACTTCCTCTATCCGAAATTAAATGTCTTCATTTCTATTTTGAACTGTTTGAAATTAAATGTCTTAATTGTCTAAATTAGTAAAAAAAAATTTTAAGAAATTGATATCATTACGTGTAAAATGAATTAAATCAACTAATAGACAAAAAAGCCATTTGACTTGGCTAATTTCTTGCCGGAATCCTTCTAAAAGGACCAAATGCACAAGTTGAAAATATTTTGAGAATTAAAAAAGGTCTAAAGAAAAAATCTTTTGGGACTATTACCATCAGAACATAGAATTTACTCCATTAGAGTCTGGCCGATTTTACATCCGAAAAAATAAAAAAGACTTATTTTACAATTCAAAAATGTTTTAGGGTCCAAATCAATCAATAAAAATTAAAGAGGACAAAAACCATCAAAATGAGTAATTTTAGGTACGAAACTCTCACATTTTCCATGATGGAATTAAAAAATCCACTTATTTGACTAATATTTTTGAGTTTGTTTAATTAAAAACCACTATTTTGTTGCTGTATGTTTAAAATTGAAATGTACACTTTTTAAAAATAATCATATTTTGTAAAGGTTTACCATCTATTCATTCTTGGTCTCACCCATAGTACCATATACCCATAATGGTATATCCAGGCCCGAATGCGAGGAGTGATGTGTATATTCAATCATATATATGTTTTTTAGTTTCAGATCTAGAAGAATTTATATCTATTAGAGTATTAATTTGAACTTTTTTATGTATTAATTTTAAGAGGATTCATTTTCTTTTAAAAAAATTATCCCTATTCTATATAAAATAAGAGAGAAGAGTATAATATAAATATACATATATATATATAATATAAATTTATCAATTTATTAATTTTCTTGAATAAATCTAGACCTGGCAAAATAATTCTTTTTAAATAAATGTTCAAAATCAATTTATAATAAATGGATTTAAATAAGTTATTAAAATGAAACGGATGTAAATAGTTATCTATTTATATCCAACTAACTAAATAGCTATATTGCTAAAATCAATAAGTATTCACTTAAAAGTTAAATGGTAAAAGTTACGGTGACGATAATACCTATAGTTTCTTTAATTTTCCCCTTTTTTAACCCCGCAGCCTACCAACCCAAACCCCATCCCAGCACCCCGCTCTGCTGCCTACAGCACAGGTTGTGTCATCTAGTTTGCTTTTTCTTGTTCCAGTTTTATTAGCCCCGCAGCATACCATATCCCTAACCCAGCGCCCGACTTCAGCCTGAACATGCCTTCAGTTGTTTCTTTTTCTTCTTTTTTTTCCGTCTTCCTTTGTTTTTTTCTTCTTCTTTTTTATCTTTTTTTTCTATTATAATATTTTTAAAATTCTCCTTCTTTTTTTTTGTTGTTTTAATTCTTGTTTACAAATAAACACAAGTAAAAAAAACAAAAAAATAATAATAATAAAAAAATTTTTTAGATCTTTTGAGATAAAATTGAACATAATTTTTTTTATTTATTATTATTTTGGGATCTATTTGTTAGTTTATGATATTTTTAGAAATGTTTGGTTTTTCATGTATCGTGTTAAAAACAATTTTAGTTTACATAAATACATTAGAATATAAATATTCTATTAAATCTTAAAATAATAATAGTAAAAGTAAAAATTCAAAAAAAAAAGTGTTTTTTCATCCAAACAAGTTTTAATTTTGAAAGGTATTTTTTACATTGCTGAGCTCAAACACAAGCAGATCATTCGTGTAACTAATTGGAGAAGAATTTGAAAACCAGATTCCCCAAGAAACTAAATCTCATTTCATCATTTCTTTTTTAAATCTATTTCTCAAATTGTAATAATGTGGTATCTCTATTTATTGGAAACATTAATATCTCTCATTCCCTTAATTTATATAAATATATATATATATATATATATATATTTATATACGAAAAATGCTATATAGTGTTATGGAAGACACCTTATGGAGTGCTTAGTTAAATCCATAATCGTCAAAGTTAACGGTCAAGTTCCTTTTTTAAAAATAAAATAAGATAAAATTTAAAGTATATTGAGATAATTCCTTTAATTCTAACAAAATTCTTTTTTCAACATTTGGTTCGTTTAAAAATCAAATTTGTTTAGGTTATTAATCTTATTTTATATATTTCTTAATAACAATAAATGTTATCTTTAATATAAAAATTTTTAAAAAATTGAAATTAAAGTTAAAGGAAAAAGTAAAATAAAACAAAAAAATTTTAAGAAAAAAACAGAAAAAGAAAATTTATTATAATATATAAAAGCAGAGACAAAGAGTCAGAAAATTACTCATCTTCCCCTTGCCATTTGCCAAAATAGCCTTTTGAGGGATTTGGAAGCACCTCATTCCGCGACTTTTGAATTTCCTAAAAAAAAAATTCATTTATCATATCATTATCTAAAACTCTTTATTTATTTTATCATCATTAGTTACTTTCTTCTCTAAATAAATAATTACCTTTTCCTCTACGTCTATTAAACACTCTCTCTCTCTTATATATTCCATTGCCTACACATTAAAATATATTGGGATCAATCAGATATATTAGCTCTAAATATTTATTCTTTAATTTCTCTATAAAAAATTGATTTTTTATAAAATAAAAAATAATGAAAAATTATTTTAAAACCTTTTTATTTATCAAAAAAGAAAAACTTTTAAATCTTCAACAAAACAAAATTTTCATAATTAAAACGTATAAGATTGGATAAGACATAATCATAATATCATAAATAAATAAACACTTTAATTCCTCCATTAATATGTGGAATTTTGAATAAATAAAAACACTTATAACAAAATAAAAAATTATCCTTTAAAAAAAAAACCCAATTAAATTTCTATCAAAAGAAAAATAACCATACATAAAATTAAAATATAATAAAACCAAACATGATGGGAAGACAAAAATCATATATTTTAAAATATGAAACTTTTCTATATATAAATGTTTAACCATTTATTTATTTAAAATAAAAATAATACACCACACAAACTACTGATCTTCACCTAGTTAAAAATAATTAAATAAATATCCATATCAATTTACATCCAAAATCATTTACAACCATTTGTAAATGGTTTGAACTCCATTTATCCAAAATCATTTAATTATTCAAATTGTCATCCAAATAAATCTAATTACATACATTTTTTTTATTAAATAGAAGAATATTAGGGTAAAAATTCACAAGTTAAAAAATTGATAAAGAAAGTTTCATTTTATTCAAAAAGTTATTTTTAAAAGAGAGGATTTTCGTATTATTTCTAAAAGGAAAGCACGGGCTTCGCTTTTCAGAGTGGACAAAATATACTAAAATGAAACTCCGAACTAAATTTATATTAATAAATGTTTTTTTCTTTTTCACTTTTTAACCATGTCTAGACTTGCACATCTCAGCATTCCGTTAATCCAGAAGAATGTCAATGAGATTCAAATTCTACGGCTCCATCGACTAAGGTGTCCCCAAAGGACAAATACTTTCTACTTAAATGCTTATTGACTTAAGTTTTTAATTCATTTAAGACACTAACTTTTTGAAAATAAAATAGAACTTTAAAAGAAATCTTTAAAAAAAAAAAAAAAATCATGCTCTCTATCTTATGAATGTTTCACTTTGACTTAATAAAAAATTATGAAGTGTATCCAACTTTCTCAAAATTTATTAATCTATCCTTATTATTACTATACATAATTAGTTATAAGACGTTTTGACAAATGAATGTAAATCGTAAAATTAGAGAGATTATAATGAAAATATGTGTTAAAAAGTCTATCTATTTTGAGAAATAAAATTGTTATTTTCAGACAAAGTAAAATAGAAACAGGAATATGTAAATCTAAACGGGTGACTAAAAGACTCGTGTGACTCTGGCTGTTTTCCACTTTCCACACGCAACATGAAGCTGTCCCCCGCCAGGCTGTACCACTTCTGTGAATGTGATGCGGAATCAGAGTACACTCTCTTTTCTTTTCTTAATTAATTTCTCAGAAAGAAAATAAAATAGAATAAATATCTTGATTATATTAAAGTACTTCGACTTTTATCTATTACCTACCCAGCTTTTGAGTTTGATATTAAATCGAACCTCACTGTTTTTTTCCACCACTTTTATATCCTTCTTCACAAAAGAAGAACTTAAAAGATCTATATAACCTTTTGAACTGACTAGAATATTTAATTTTAGTTTAAATATATTTTAATAAAAATTTTAATTTAGTTTTTGTTTTCTATTATAATATTATGAATAATATTGTTACAATTAATTAATTATTGATGAGGTGAAAATATTACTCTCTCCATTTTTAATTATTAGTCGTTTGTTGTTAGTTTTCTTTTGTCAATATTAAGGTAAGGTTTTTTTTCTCTCCAAATGTCCATATTGAAGAAAAATGTTAAAAATGAAAAGGAGAAAAAAAGTATGAACGATATTTTGGAGTTTTTGGTCCTTTAACAATTTTAATTTGGTGCAATCGGTTCTTTTGGTCTAAAATTAAGTTTTATGAATTTTTTCTCTCACTAAAGAAGAATACTTTTGTCAATCCATAATATAACTCACTTGTAACCCACTTATTTTTTACCCAAATCGAATAAAAATACTCTCAAAACTCCTTTCTAATAATCCACACGATGAAAAAAGGGGGAAAATATGGTGGTTTATATTGTAGGTTGACAAAAATATCCCTCTTCAATGAGAAGAAAAAACTCATATAACTCAATTTTTGATCAAAAGGATAGATTGTACACAAAAAAAAAAAAAAAAAAAAACAAAAAAGTTGAAAGATCAAAAACTTCAAAATAAAATTTTATGAATGAAAAATAAATCTATTATGATACATCAAAGCTAAAGCATCCCACCAGAAAATGCTATATAAACTTAACTTTGGATTTATTAATCTTTACAAATATCATTAAAAATCAGTAATGAATGTTTGTGTGGGTTTTTCCGCAATCATCATTTTAACAATTTTCTGAAAAATATTGAATAAAAATAAAATACAACTTTAGTTTTGTATGTCATGCAACTTCTTTTAAATAATCAACTAACAATGACACTTCTTTCTATTAAAAAAATTTTTTATCTAAAGAAGACTTTTATATTTTTCATAAAATTTATCAATAAATTACATCTTTCTCCTCATAAAAAATCTCTATAAAAAAAAAAAAAAACTCATTAAAAATTATATCCTTTTTATTTAATAAAATAATTTAATGTATATATATAAAAATAAAAAAATAAAAAAATTATCAATTAAATGACTAAATAAAATAACATCTAAGTAATATAATAACAACTGTGCGATGCACGGATATTTAATTAATATATAAATAATTGACGAACAAAAATACTTTTATTCCACAATTTGGATGTCGGAAAGCAGGTGATCAGCCCTCGCAATCCAATCGCAAGCCTCTTAGTGCATGCCTTGCTGGACAAAGTGAAATTTCGTTTTCCGCCAACTTTTTTCCTCAAAGTCTCATTCGAAGAATCATTGATACGTGGAGTGTTATGGGGCTCTCAAATTCTGGAGTGCTCCTATTAATATCTAATGGTTAAAGGTAATAATTAATGAGATATATAAATATATATATTTTTTATATTAATAATAATGATAAAATTTTATTATAATAATATTAATATAAAGTTTATCTTTGTAGGATTTAATTTGTAAAATATATTTATAAAAAATAGAAGTTATTTTTTAAAAAATAAAAAATTCTACTTAACAGTTAATTATTAAAGAATTAACGAGAACACTTCATAATTTGAATTTTGTAGCACTTTATAATATTACTATATATATATGTGAAAATGCTATGGACTGCACATGTGTATTTTATATGAAATTTACTATTAAGTCTTTGATAGTCAATATTAAGGGTTAACGTTATTTTTTTAATTTTAAAAAAATAATAAATTTGATTCAGTACCTCTCAGGTTTAGTTTATCCTTTTATGGTATAATATATAAAATATATTACCAAAAAATAATTTTTTTATTGAAAATTTTATTTTTTTAAATAAAATCATATGTTAACCGTTAACTTTAATGGTTAGAAACTTAACTGTACACTCTATAACATTACCCTAATCTATATTTGAATATTTTTTACAATTTTATAAGTGAGTATTTCAAAAATGATTTGATTATTATTTAAAAATATTAAAAATATAGTTTCAAATATAGGTAATACTATAGAGTGCACAGTTAAGTATCAAATTGTCAAAGTTAACGATCAACATTTGATTTTATTTTTTAAAAATAAAATCTTCAAAAAAAATTATTTTTTGTAAATATATTTTATATATTATACCCTAAACATATAAACTAAACCTTAGGAGTATAAGATCAAATTTATTATTTTTTTAAAATAAAAAAAGTTAACTGTTAACTTTGACTCTTAAAAACTTAATAATGCACTTCGTATATACACTCTATAGCATTTTCGTTCAAATACATATTGAAATATTGTAAAATTGTTAATAGAAAAATTAATGCTCCTTCCATCATTATATATTTATAAGTCATATGAATTTTATTTTATTGTCACTAAATATAAGTCATTGTAATTAGTTTATTAAATATTTTATTGACTTTTTATCATACTACCCCTGTCTCCCTCTCTTTTACCTATGCTCAAAGCCTCTAGCCACCATCTTCAATTTGATTATAATCATAAATACGAGCATTTTAGGAAAAAAAAAATATTACCTTAATTTGGCTTAGGATCTCTTGTTACACAATAGTGTGTCACTAAATTGTTACACTAATAGAAATTTAACAAGTGTCTAGTTCCCCTAAGGTTTGAGTTTGTTTTTTTTTCTTTCCCTTTTTTTTTAAAGTTTTATTATATAAAATAGGCAAAATAGCCAATTTTATCCCCAACCATTACATTTTAAGTCAATTAAGTCCCTCTTTATTATTATTAATTTTATCTCTTTAAACATTCAACCATTGCACAACGTGTTATGCCCTAATGAACGGCATGTGACATAGTGATTTATAAATAGTGATCGAGGGAGTAATAATTATTTCACATGAGAATTATCTTAGGAATTTATATTCTAAAATATCATTCAATATTGAACACTTTTTTTCTTCCTTTAAAAAAAAAAAAAACAAAACAAAAAGTGTGTTTTGATTTAGACTTTTTTTGGTTCCCAATTGGGGGCGGGGGGGGGGGAGAGGATAGAGGAGTCAATTTATTTCCATTGAGGAAAATAATTATATTACTTTGTTTGTTATGAGGTTGGGAAGCAAATTATAAATACTTATTATTTGGTGTTACTAAAAAGTGAAGGGGAGAAAAGTAGAGTAGTTTATTAAATTAACTATTATATACTTACTATAGATACAAGAAGAAAAAGTAAGAGGGTAAAAAAGTTGGGGGTTATTTTGTAAGGAAAAAAAATCTCAATCCTTAAAAATAAAAAGATAAAAGATAAAAACTATGTGATTTGGGACAAGTGATTGGTGACTTGCTAATATTTATAAAAGGTCATGAGTTTGACCTTTTCTCACGAGGCATCATATTAAAAAAGTCTTTGACTAAGTCTTACTCCCAAGTTTGGGGGCCTCGAACTATTTTACTTTTTTATATTAGAGGTATTAGAATTCCAGCTCCACTCATCTAACTTGAAAATTAACTTGATTTATTTGCGAATTATAAGCACTAAAGTCCATAAATTATTTTGGTTTTATAAATTTGGTTCATAATATTTTTTTTAGTCTTTTTTGGTCATCCATCAGTTTCAATTATATAATTTTGGTCCCTATTATTTTATTTTATCTTTTTGGTTGTCAAACTATTTTATTTTTGGCATGTTAGGTCATTTTCACAAATCTTAAAAATAAATTTTTTTGCCTCAATTTGGATTGGAACCTTGGTCCTTAATTTTAAGTAAAAACCTTCTAACTTACTCAACTAATAAAAACATTTGTTTCATTTTTACAAATGATAGTATATATAAAAAATTAATATGTAAATTATTTATTATATCATTATATTTAATATTTAAAAGGAATTTTATATAAAACAATATATACTATTAGATGTAAAAAAGAAACAAATGTTTTTTGGTAGTTCAGTTGGTTAAATACATTTTATTTAAAACTAAGGAGTAAGGTTTGAATCCAATCCAAGGGTAGGATTAAAAAAAGGAATGAATTTCCAAAAATACTTTCCTTATTTCCACAAAATAAAACATTACAGATCATACGCGACATTTACTCATTTATTGGCATCTCTAAGTAGGGTGCAAGTTCGATTTTTATCAAGCGTAGGAATTAATTTGTTGCATCTAATGTTTAAAGGATAGACTCTCTTTAAATCCCATCAAGGCAAATTTCTCTTAATTTATATCCTTCACGTAACTTAAAGATGAGAACGTCTTAAACCCTTATTTGATGGATTCACCGAATTTTTTGTAGTTCCCACCTATCCAATGACATGGGTCCAAAAGCTTAGGGTTGTACATTTGAAAACGAAAACAATCCTCTTGCTTTGTCCCCACAAAATTTAAAGTTTTACCTAGAAATGGAAATCTCTTAAAGAACTAACTGGTGCAGCTTTTCCTACCTCAAACATGATGGAATTATTGGTGCAATATCTGAAATCTGTCAAGCATATAAAAATGGTGAACACCAAATAAAGATTTTCATGTTCCCCTTTTTAAGTTTTAATGGAACTAGATAAAATCTATCATTTAATTATTATATACAACGAGTCAATTTGATAAGAATCGAATTTGTAACCTACGTATAGAGGTGATGCTAATACTATACCGATTCTCATTTATCATTTATCATTTATCACTATGCCATATCCATGGAGGCCTGTCAAGCATATAATCTCGGATCATTTGGGGGGTTTGGTTCCATCACTTCTCACTTTAAGGTGAGCTCCCCTGTATCTTGTGAAAGGACAATAAAAGCCTCTAATAATGTTTTTGGTTGCCCCTATAAAATTCCTAAAATAATTAACCTTTTACTTGGTTGAACACAAAAATCCTTCTCCCCAAGTACACAGTGGCTGAATGCCCTCAAAGATAAAAAACAATCAGGTAGAGATTATTATATTGCTTAATGGATTTGAAATCTTTCGAGCATATAGACTAAATCTTTCTGGGGTCTACCAGGGGAAAAAAACTGGAAATATTGCTGGGGTCTAGTTTTGTCACTTTGCCAAACCTTTTTTTTTTTTTCCCCACGAAAAAAAAAATCCCTCAATTTTGGAGGATTTGCCCAAAACTATTTTTCAAGAGTAGCCCCTAAAATTAAAAAAAAACAAAAGGGATTTTTTTTTTGTGGGGCAGATGCAGCTCCATGAGTGAGTATGGACCATACCATTGTCTGAGTGCTTAGTGGCATCACTGGATGGTGAAAATGTGATATGTTGTTGCATCTGTGATATATAGAGCCGCTGTGCATGTCATTTCACACACAGGGAAGGGGAATGGTGCTGGAATGGGGAAAGTTATGGGTGTCCATTTGAGAAAATGTCAGTTCCGAAAGTTGCATAAAAGAAACCTGTCATTTTAGTACAGTAGTTTCAACTCAATTATTCATGTTCTAAATATTGTTCTGCTTCTGTTTATGAGCTCATTAAAGTTATTGCTTAGCAAATTATTTCTGTTGAAGATGCTTTCTTTTCTTGTCCAAATATGCTGAAAGAATTGATTTTTCTTTTCAGTTTTTCGTTTGTGGTGTTTAGATTTACGCACATATCTCGATTATTTCATTATTTCTATTAAAATAGAGGAAAGATACCTAATGCTTTTAAAGTGGAGAAAAAATGCATAGAATCTGAACAACTTTCCATCTAGTGGAGCGAGGATCCAGTAGAGGAAAACACAGGAGTAGTAGGAGTGAGTAGTGCACAGCAGACTAGAAAACACTGATTGTACTGTCCTTGTGGGACTTCGCCAGTCCTTCACTCTCTCTCTGTGTCCTGTTGCCCCCTCTTGTAGTTTGTTAAAATAGCCCAACCAAAATAGTGTCAAGTCTGTTATCTGCTTTTTATTTTTTCTCTTCTGACTTATCTGACATCCCATCATCTTCTCTCTCCTCCTCTCCTCTTTCTTTCTTTTCTTTCCCATGTAGATGATCTTATCTCCATTTTTTGCCTGCTAGTGCTAGCTTTTTTGCTTCTTCACACCTTATTTGGTAAAAACTAGGCTAAAGAGTACTCGCAAGTCTATCTGTCTTGTCACCAACTGAAGCTGCTGCCTGCTTGGAGTAGCAAGATATTGAGTATGTACTATCTATTTAAGTCTCCAGCTCTATTGGGTTTAATTCCATGTCTTTTGAAGCTTCTTTTTATTCCCTTTTCCCACTTTGTTGCTTGTGATATCTGATGATCTAGTATGTGTTCTTGTGACTGTTAATTTGGTGCTGTTTTTTAAATTCCTTGTTCATTAGTTTTTTTTTTTTTTGGGATTTTTTGATTCCTATGGATCTTGTTTCCAAATTGAAGACAGGTATGGAGTTACAACTGTTGTGGGATTTGGGCTCTCTTTATAGTTCTGTAGATTTTATGGGTTGAGAATTTACATCTTCTGGAAGTGTTTTCATGTCCATTTTCACAACTTCATCTCATCTCTTCTGTTTGGCAAAAAGGGGTGCTTTTTTGTTTATGCTGCTGAGAATTTTACTTACAGTAGTATTGTCTCCTGTTTGTTGAGGAAACGTAAACCTGTTGCGGTAGATGGTTTGGATGAAATTTGAACCAAGACACCAAGAATTCCCAATACAAAGATGTTTGACGGTAATTGTCTTAGATCTAAGACTTTTTATTGGCGGAAAATATTTCTAGAATAAAGCAGTTTAGTGCTGTTTTTTGGACTTTTTCAAGCACTAGTCTACAAGAAAGAATCTGGGTACCACCTCCTTACTTAGAGTTTTTCATAAAGTTGACTGCTAACATTGTGGCTCCAGTTTCTTCATTTCTTTATTGCAATCTTTTTGTTGGCCCAATGAATATAAATGTGTCAGAATACATTTCGTGTGATCTCTTAAGAGTTACTGCAAGTAAAACCTTAAAGAATTGTTCCTTCAGAGCTTCCAATACAAAACACTGCGGTTTAATGCTCTTAAGGAGATGATAAGTCTGGACGCTAAACTGGAGCTGATAGTGGTTTAAAGTTCATACAATAGAACTTACTTGTCCATTCAGAGCAGAATCTATTTGTTATACCTGCGTCTTCCTGGTAAAGTTCAATCACGGCCTTTTGGTTTACAAACCTTGTTTGTGGGGCACTCAGTATTTGTTTCAAGGAGACTACTATTTTCTGGTTGATAATGTTAACAAATGGTACTCAATTGGCATCTGAACCAGTAAAATTGTGCTAGGTTCTTCACTTGTCCTTCCTGCAAATCCCTATTCAATGCAAGTTTAGTTAAATCTAAGTTTTGTAAATGTATAAATCATACCCTTTTACTGGTTTGAACTTTTAGATGAGGTGGTCTTTCTACAAATTTGGGTTTGTAATGAGAAACATGATGTTTTGAGGTGTGAACTATACCTGGAAGTTTAAGATTTTAGATTAGGTGGTTTTTCTTCAAGTTCAGTCTTGGACTGGCAAACTTGCTGTTCTTGGATGGGATGTGGAAGCACCCCGACTGAGCCTACAATATTCAGGTTAAAAAAAGACAAATTATTGAGATTAGTTGGGAATTACCAAGCCTGATGACGTGGGTCTGGATTATTGCTTCAGTTCTGGTATCATTGATCTTGGTCGTAGCTTTTGGATATTCAGGGGAAGTAGTGACTCTTTGATTTTGGGTTGTGAGAACAAAGCGGCCCTTTCTTCTTGATTTATGGAGGACAATTAATTGGTTTTTTCTATCCTCCTTTGTTAAGTCCAGCAAGATTGTTTCACTTTGAAATCCATTTGTTCCTCACTTGAGAGTCAAGAAAATAGGAATTACATGATCAATCCTTTTTATGAGTTTCTCTATTCAACCTATGGTTTTTCTCCACTAACACAACAGTGCTGATTTTATTTTGACAAACCGAAGTTCAACACCAAATGGAGGATTAGAAAGAATCCAACAAAGCTACAAGATTCTCATGATAACTTGCAGAGATGCTACCTTGTAAAGCACATCCCGGTGCCCAATTTTTTCCTCATTGAGTTGCGCTAAACTCAATTATCTTTCAACTTTGCTGGGTAGTTTTCCAATTACAAAAGGTTTTAGGTACATAGTATTAGCAGATTAGTTGTTTTGCTGTATGAATCATAAACAATAAAAACATTCGAAAGTTTGTGGTTGTTTTCTTTGAACCGAAGGGTTATGCAATAGAGTTTCTTTTTCCACATCTTCTTAGTTTTAATTTCTTTGCAAAATATTATTGAGATGCATCTCTTCCATGTACCACGTGAAACTTGAAATAATTCCTGTGACTCTAATTCTGTGCATTTTGGCTGTTACATGATTTGTTGTGTTCTTGCTTTCTCGATACTTTATAGTCACTTTTAGGAACCTGTACGGTAGATTGGCATTTTGAGTTTCATTTAAGTGAAAACTGCTATTCATCAAAGATGGCCAATTAATAGTAATTGCCCTGGTAAAATGTCTTTGTACTTCTGATGAAACCTTGAGTTTGATAATGTCATTACAAATGGTATTCATGTTTCTTTATTCAACTATCTAGGCCAAAACTTTTCTAATAACCCGACTCCTGTCTTGCATTTTTTATGCTCTAAAACTTAGAAAAAATTATACCAATGGAGAGATGAGAGCAGTTATTTATGATGCCTCTGTGATTATGTGGTTTTCTATGATTTCTGGACATAGTTGGCAAACAATTTATGCGTATGCTGTTTGCAGGTCTGTCAACAAGAGCCACACATGTTTTCAGTCATTCTAGATTGTTTTTGAAATAATTCATCGTGCTTTGCCACAGCATAATGCCCCCAAATATTAACATTGAATCCGAAGAAGACTCCGAGATGAGTAGCCAAGTGTCCTCCAATATTTCCCCACAGGAAATTTCGCCGGGTCCTTCCAGGGAGAGCACTACTACTACATCGCCCAGTCTCACTGAATCCATTCAAAAGGATAGGGCAGTGACTCTTGACTTGACACTTGGCTTCAACAAAAATGAAGAAGAACCGAAGGGCATGGCCGACGAACCTAGTAGTGAAGTGACGCCTCATCCTCCCGCAGCTGCTGTTTCCAGGGTTTTCTCCTGCAACTACTGTCGACGCAAATTCTACAGCTCGCAAGCTCTAGGAGGTCATCAAAATGCACACAAGAGGGAAAGAACACTGGCTAAAAGGGCAATGCGAATGAATATGCTATCCGATGGGTATGCTAGTTTAGCATCTCTTCCTCTTCATGGCTCAGCCTACCGATCCCTGGGAATCCAAGCTCATGCTTCCGTTCACCACCGTGTTGTACCAACGGAGAGGCAGCAACTTAACGCAGCCCCAAGAGGTGCAGCAAGGTTTGAACAAGGATATTTTGGTCTGCCAGCATATATGGAAGATGATGAAGTGGAGCTGTATTGGCCAGGTAGCTTTAGGCAAGTTGAAGGACATGGTGGCAATTTGGACATAAATTCAGGCCGAAGTTCCAACCTAAATTTTGTAGCAGTGGCGCCACCGCCGCCTAGAACAGATTCAACATTGCCTGATCTAAATTTGAAACTTTGATAAACTTCTTTTTTCTTTTAATTCGAATTTCTCGTCATTTCATCTATAAAATTTTACGACTGTACTCTATGCTTTACTGTACAGGGAATTTTAGAGATGTATGTGAGGTTATGAATATTCCAGCCCCATATATTTTCTGCACCTGTTAAACGTTTCGGTCATTTTATGTTCATACTGTTGTATAAGAAGGAGAAGCCAAGATTTACTGTAGGCTAGGCTAAGAATATTATGTCATTCTGTTGTTCTGTTCCTGGCAGAAGGCAGCTTTTCAACTGCAATGCCAAAATGCCCTTCTAGATGACTTACTATAACTTCGGTTCTAGACTTTCTTGCACTACAAAGGCAATAACAGTAATGGTAGGAGTAAAATTGAACATTGGACTCCACAGAAATCCTTTCATACAGGGTAAAATATATTCCATCTATCCATAACTAAATATAAATTATTTTAATTAAATTTTTTTTTTACTAATTACAAGTTATTATTGTTAATTAATTAATTCTATAAGGTTTTTTTTTTATTTTTTATATTATCTTCTAATGATATATTTATGAAATGATGTTCATAGTTTTTAAAGGGTGATTAAAAGACATTTTAAAAAATATATATATATTTCCTTAATTTTTTATATTTAGCGATGAAGGGAATATATAATATAATGCTTGTGTTTATTGCCACATCAATGCAGATGTGCCCCTATTTTTTTTAATCCTCGTGTAATTTGCTTTATTGACAAATATTTTTTTAACTACTTAGGTTGAATTTAATTCCTTAGCATCCCTACACTTAGAGATTGCTTGCCTCATTTTCTTTTTCGCATGATCAAGGGGAAAGAGATTAATTGGGAGAGAGGGGAGGGGGCGTTTAAAAAGTTATATATGATGATATCCTAGAGAAGTCAGAGGAATCTAATGCAAATTTTTGATTTGAATTAGTGTTATCTCTTTCTCAGATGTAAAGTTAAACGGTATCTGAATTGTAAGTTTCGTATCCACACCTGATTAATAAACATAAGATCGGGATCCTATCTAATTACCCGTTGAATCCAACTTATTTAGATCCGCATCCTATCCAACGAATATCGAGTATTGGGCTCGATATACTTGATATATTTTTTAATTTTTTTATTACCTTATGTCAAAAAAAAAGTAAATGATATTTACTTATGAAAATAGGAAAGAAAGTAAAATGTAAATAAGTTAAATAAAAACTTGAAGTTAAAATTCTAAAAGGTCAAATTAATACACGTTTATCAATCAAATTTAAAATAACAATTGATATTAATTAGTAAATAATAATTATAATAGATGATAAAAAGTCAAATTATTATATACTTATCAATCAAAATTTAAAATAATCAATTGATATGAATTATTAAATAAACATTATAGCACTTACCAAGGAAAATTTAAAATTCAATAATCAAATAACAAAATTAAAATTGAAACAAAAATAGAAACATATACATTATGCGTATATATATAAAAAATAATATATATATACGGATTTGCTAAGGTGCTCTCCGAAGCTCGCCTTAATGTGCACTCCAATCGTTACAGTAACAGAATTCTTGCTCCGCTTGGTTGGCTGCATGAGCACTGTAGCAAGAATTCCGTTACGATAACGGTTGGAGCTCGTCTTAGCAAAACCGTATATATATATACCTAATCAGATCCGAACCAAATGGTACTAAAACTACGTATACCATACTTGTATCAATGGACCTTGTGTTTCTGGAAATGAAGCTTACACGATTTGGTTCAATAACTAATTGTTACAAACAAGTTGGACAGTTCACAGAAATTATCCCTTCTTGATTCTTGTTATCCATTTCGTTGCCTTAATTCTACTGTGGCACAGAATAAAACAGAAAAGAAAAAACCTTTAAATCTGTTCAGTTATGTTATGCACTGAGTCTTCAAATGGGAGAACAAGGATCTCTAAACAGGATGCCTAACTGACGGTCTTACTTTAATGCTTCTTGAACGAATTACGACCGAATAATGGGTCACGATCTGACTTCCTTTTAGAGAATATATCAAAAATTATTTTTTAAAAAAGAAAATTTTTTAAAATATATATATAATTAGATCTTTATATAAAGATTTGCATGATCAAAAAGTTTTCAAAAATATTTCTTGATCAAAATGAAATATTTAGATCCTTATTCTAAATTATCAAAACTTAAATAAATCTAATTGTTGTACATAAAAGACAGACAACTCACTTGTATCAGTGTCAAATCTAAAGTTTTAATAGAATATGAAATAAAATATATTAAATTATATATTCTAATATTAAATTTTTACAAAATATAATAACATAATAAATTAAAATTATTATTGTTGTTATAGACTTATCATTATTATTCTTTTAAAGAAAAAATTTGAAAAGATAGTGCGCTGGAATGGTGATGGGTGACACGTTGACTTGCTTTCCTCAATTTTTTTATTTTATACAACTAGTATTTGATTACTTTAATTATAATAGACTTATTTCATTGAACAATTTATTAAATATGACTAAATATCACTTTGAAATATAAAGTTACTGTAAGCGTATAAAAGGAAGCTAAAACATTCATTCCACTTATAGATCCTTCTAAGTTTTTTTTTTCTTTGCTTCACTAACTTAAGCATCCAATGAGCAGCAGAAATGGTCTTCTCACCCTTTTGTTCCATGCTAAGTTATTGAAAGACTTCGAGATTTCCCACATTTGACGGTAAAACCAGTTTGTGCATAGTCAAAGATTATAATCTGGTATTTTATTTTCCAAATTAATTAAATTTATTTTAAAAATTGATATTAATAATATATAACTAATTAAATTTTAAAAAATATATTAATTTATTCAATTTTGAACTCAGAAAATATATTAAATGTGATGAATTTTAGGGGAAATTGTGATAATTATTAAATAATTTGGAAAATTAGAACTCTTATAGCTAATTTGGGAGTTTTTAGGACGAGAGAAAAGAATAGAAGAGAAAGGGAATGATTAGTGTTTAAACTTGTTTGAGGTTTTCATCGAAGAAAAAAGGGAGAATAGCGATCTTCGTCCCCAAGTTTGACTCAAAATTCATTATTATCTTGTTTTTTTTTCTTCCATCCTTAACACCCTCGAACATTTATAAATTGGCTAATATCGGTACTCCGTCCAATTTGGCTGTTAGATCCATCAAAATTTTTATTTTTTCTTGGGTAATTATCTATTTTTGTCCTTGAAGTTGGATCCAAAATTCATTTATATCCCTTAATTTACACTTTATCAGTCTGAAATTAAATGTCTCATTTTAACTTGCACAAATTTGAAGAACATTAATTGACTTAGTTCATTTTACATTTAATAATACCAATTCCTTAAGAAAATTTTAATTATTTTAGGAAATGAGACATTTATTTCAGGACAACTCAAAATGAAAATGTGGACATTTAGCTCTGGACAAAGGGAGTATTTTTTTTATTATTATTATTAATCCTCAAAATTATTTTACAACCTACCGATATTGAATATCTTTTCAATTTAATTTTAAGATCCATAAAAAATTTATATGTTTCTCAATATTTAGGGACAATACAATTAGTTAACTTCTTTTTTTTAAGAAAAAGAAAAGCATGTATAGAGCACCTCCTTCTTGCTCCACCACTTATCTCTTTTAATCATTACCATACCCAGTCAAAACATAACTTTTGAAGAGCTCATATTTTCTCCTTCCTCTAATGTAATTTCTTGAACCAATTGAGTTACAATCATCACGATATTTTGTTCTACCAATCCTTATATTAGAAATACGAGCTCATATACGAAAGAAAAATGTATGTCTAAACAATATACACCTTCTCTTTTATCTTAATGTAATATAGTTCTCTAAACTATTATATTCAATATTTCATGAGAATACATTTGCAAGGAATGACTTTATAGAAACTAAAAATTTTATAGGTGTCTCAGATTAGCATACAAACTTTTATCAAAATATCCTTTTTTTTTTTTTTTTTTTTTTTTTTTTTTTGCAATGGTGATTAATCTGTGAATGTTTTTTGACAATCTCCGAACCCATCATGATTGTTTCTTTTGGAATCAAAACCCTCATTAAAATTTCTCACTCAAATCCATCAAAATGGTGCGGAAATAAATTTCACGTGAAATCAATATGGACATATTTATAAATAAATAAAAATTCTACAGATTTGTGATTTGTAGTGCAGAAGATAATGGATACATTAGTGATGTTTGGAATTTAGTTAAAAGTTAAGTGGTGGAAGGAGAAGCCACTCGATCAAGTTTACTTCATTTTTCTTTTCTTTTTTTTTTTTTTATAGCGACAATGGTAGTGATGAGAGGAGTATGGTGACAATCAAAAGGAATGTGCTATAGCGAAAAGAGATTTTTCTTTTTTAAAAAACA
Organism: Parsonsia alboflavescens; assembly: GCA_028571225.1. NCBI lineage: Eukaryota > Viridiplantae > Streptophyta > Magnoliopsida > Gentianales > Apocynaceae > Parsonsia > Parsonsia alboflavescens. The sequence continues at coordinate 19,513 of JAOXNR010010559.1, forward strand.
AATAAAAAATTATTACCCTAAATATTTGAAACGGAATTTTGACAAACCTAAATAGCAAATTATAAGAATATTAATATTAACAAGTTGTAAAATTGTTCAAGAGTGTTAAAGGTTGGAAAAATCATTAAGGATGTAAATGAACTTTGGCTCAATTAGGGATGAAAATGGATAATTACCCTTTGAAATAAGAAAATTTTGATAGAGCTAATGATCAAACTAGACAGAGTACCAATATTGACAGATACATAGATGTTTCGGGGGTTAAGGGTAGAAAAAAATATTAAGGATAATAATGAATTTTGGACTTAACTTCAAGGAACTAAAATGACTATTTTCCTCTCGGGGAACCTAAGAAATAAAACTTATTTGACAAGAATAACATTTTATATAATTAATTTTTATTTCAAATATACTTAAATTATGGACAAAATAATCATTATAAAGATTTATTGAAACTCTCTCCTTTCTTCTCTCCATTTCTTCCCACTTTTGGGATGATCCTACCTACTCTCTAGGAAGGATTCCCCATACCTGCAAATCCCTTCTCTTCTTTCCCATTAAAACTTACAAACAAGATTATTTCTTATTTTTCTTTTCGAATCTCGTCAACACTTTTCACTTCTTTCCATCCACGTTTAGCTCTTAGGACAAGATAACACTCTATTCCGGACGTGAGGTTGGCACGTCATCCTCTATGGGTTGAAGTTAGATTCTATGGTCTGTAATAATGAAGACAAGAAAATAATGAAGATCAAGAAATTTCATGATGCTCCATCATGTACAGAGGAGAGTTACCATTCTGTACAATGGGCACTGCCGCACTGAATAGCCCCAAAGAAACCTATTCCAGACGCCCGACTCACCTCCTTAGGAAAAGCTTAGTTTAGTAGAATTAACCTGTTTTGTAGAATTAACCTTATTATATAGATAATATGGTATAAAAATCAATAAAATACTTAATAAATTAAAAATAGTAATAAAAAAAAAGGAATTAAAATGACTTTACAATGACGAAAGAAATATTAATTAGGGCCAAAAATAATTAACTGAAGTGGGTTAAGATCGGGCTAATCCTAAGATACTGTGTACTTTCTTTTCCTTTTAGATTGATTTTCAATTATTCTTTATGGTATTTGATAATTTTTTGATGATTTGATTGTATAATATTTTTTGGAATCATGCTTGTATTTTAAAAACTCAATAAAATTAATTTTAAAATAATTTGTATACCCTTGAAAAACCCGGGGGCGGGGAGTGCTAATGGGGCGGTTATCTTCGGAGAGAAAAAAAACACTAAAATTTCCGTTATATTCGAAAAGCCCAGACAGATAAAACACCCACGTAGAAAAAGGTGGGACGGTTTTGTTGCAAGTATGGGTTCCGATGAATTATTTGAAGGGCATAATAAAAAGGAACAATTTTATAATAGTCTAAAATCAGATAAGGATTTTAAAATTTTGGTTATTATTTTAATTTGCATAATTTTTAACCAAGAGGGTTTTTTTTTTTTTGGATCAGTTTATCCTTGAAATAAATGGGAAAGTACACAACAATTCGTATACGAAATGAAGGTACGATTGTTGTATAGGGGAATACGAATCACTCAACTTCTCTCTACTTTTAACTCACTGGCAAGCTTTGATACCATCGAATTTCACTCATAAAACCAAGAAAGGTCACATATTTTATTAAGTTGCACCTTTTTTATGTGTAAAAGTCCTATTTTTTGTCTAAAGGTTGAAGCTTTAAGGGCAACATGTGTTTTTTGTACGTTGTAACAAATTTTTACAATGAATTTCAGTATAAGATCCAATATTTCCTTAAATTTGTAAAATATATTGAAGTTTAGGTTGTTTCATTGCTTGTAGGATTGTTTTGAGACTGTATACGGATTGTGTATATCGTCCATGATAGCTATATATCATTTGGGTTGTTCTTGTCTTTTGTACGGGTTATGTATGATATCTCAATTAGTTATGTATCATATAGGTTGTGTTCCTATTTGTATGAATTGTTTTTCATACATATACAGGTTGTTCTCTCTCAAAGTATGGATTGTTTGATACTTTGTACGGGGTGTATATGCTATCTCAGTTAATTATGTATCATATTGGTTCTTACTAGTTTTACCACCTTTGAAAGATTATTTTATACATCAAACTCAAGTATTTTATATATTATATTTGATCTACAATTTTATTTTACAATTACATGAAATGAATAAAAATAAATCTATCGGATAAGTTAAAAAACAACTAATACCACCTCTAAAAGATTATTTTAAACATCAAACTCGAGTATTTTATACATTTTGTTTGATCTACAATTCTATTTTACAATTATATAGAGTAAATAAAAATACATGTAGGAACACTTTTCATTAAATCATGGTTAGAATATTATACACTTGATTAGGATATTACAACAGCCCTTGTAAGTACCATCATCCCAGTTTTTGTCAAACGTCAAATATAGCTGAAGAATCACTTTGAAAACCTGAGATTAAAACAAGATTTGAACTAACAAACATTGAAATAAACTACCCATATATAGCTAACTCATGAGGCATTTAAAAACTCCATCCATACAGCTTTGAAACAATCCATACAATTTAATCAATACATAAATTGCACAAAAAAAAAAACTGGCAGTACAATCCATAAAGTTTACAAATAACACATACCATCTTTCAAACAACTCGTAACACTTATAAGTAACAATACATATGGTAGGAAAAACAAATTATAAAGCTTAGAAACAACTCATATAGCTTTAAAATTGTATGAAAATGCCCTTAGTATGAACAAAAATAAACTAACAGTAATGCTTATAAACAATAACCTGTACCACTTTTACAAACAACTCGTATTACCTCAAAACAACCCGTACAGTAGAAAATAACTATGTAATGTAATATACTTAAGAAGATAAAGAAACAACATTGAAGATAACCCTTATAATCTCCCAAGTACATAAATAACTCACAATCCAATCACACACAATTATTTCCATCATAAAAATTCAATCTTTGTAAAAAAAAAGGAAAAAAAAAATCAATTTGGAAATATATAAATAAAAATATATATATTTATATATTTATATAAAACAAACCTGAATAGAGCCCAAAACAAAGAATTGGAAAGGCTATACAAAAAAAAAAAAGGGGTGAAATCTTTTCAAACAACTCATACCACCTTTGCAAACAACATGTATCACTTTAAAACAACTAGTACTGTAGGAAACAGCTGTTTAATACAATATACTTCAGAAGATAAAGAAATTGCATCGAAAACAACCCATAAAACCTTCATAGTACATAGATAACTCACAAACAACTCATTCACAACAATTTCTCCATAAAGATTCAATCTTTATAAAGAAAAGAGAAGAAAAATCAGATTTTTTTTTAAAAAAAAAATAAAAAACAAACATGAATAGAAATCAAAACAAAGGATTAAACAACCAGTAACAATTACAAATAATAACCCATACCAACTTCGCAAACAATCCGTATTACTTCAAAACAACCAGTACAATAGGAAACAATTGTTTAATACAAAATACTTCACAAGATAAAGAAACTGCACGAAAACAATTCAAAACAATTACAAACAATCTATGTAGCCTTCCAAGTATAAAGATAACTCGCAAACAACTCATACACAATCATTTCTTCCATAAAGATTCAATCTTTGTGATGAAAAGAGGAGAAAAATCTTTTTTTTTTCTTTAAAAAAAAAGAAAGTATAAAACAAACATGCACAAAGACCAAAACAAAGGTTTGGGAGGGCTACAAAACCGACAAAAACAAAATAAGGTAAAATCTTTCCAAATCCTAAGTTGATAATACATCTCAAAGCATAAAAATAAATGTACATATTCATTTTTTAAGATGAAAACAACATTTCCATTCAACCTTTTTATAGATTTGAGGAGAAAGAACTTTTTTTTTTTTTAAGCTTGCATCTTCGAGTGAGAGATGTTTGGAGAAAGAGATTTGTTTTTTCAGTCAAGTAAAGATATGAAAGTAATTTCACTTTCAAAAGTATTAATATTTTTGAAAGATTAAAAACCTGATTAAATTTTAAATTAGTTATCCAAAAATATTAATCCAGGCAATTTCCACTTGTGAAAATCCACATTATTTAATCTTTGAAAATGGGGGGAATTGAACACGTGTCAGGTGTCAGTAAGGAGCATCCATGCTTGTCGGCCACAGTAAATTAGAACCACTATTTTTAAAAAGCTTTGAAGAACAATGAAAAAGGTGTGTTTGCCTTAAATTTAGTTATTATGCATTTGGTCGTTCTTTTGGACTGTGAATGAGGAATTGGGAGTCCTTTCCAAAATCTTTATTTATTTTAGGATCGGAATCATAATGACTTAAACCAAATTGTATCAACGTTGAGAAATTTTTATACTGGAATTCTAAATAGATAAATGACTCTCATTATGACATTTTTCTTTTTCTTTTTCTTTTTTTTTTTCACAAGAATTTTGTATCTCCTTAACTTATAAGATTTTCACCCTTAATCATATTAATAATAAGAATAATATAGTAACGAGAAGTTGATTTCAAATCTTCTAATACACGCATAATATTCCCTTGTACATCAATAAAAAACTTACAAAAAATGTACTAGAAGATCGGTCTAATGAGTTAGGTTCGAAATATTCTATCATATCTTCTACACTATTTTTTTATTTATATTAACAAATAAAATAATGATATTACTCAATATAAATCAAATATCATAGAGTTTGGTATATATTCTTTTAGGAATTTATTTATAAAATATATCTTGAAAAAATACTATTTATTATTAGTAGTATAAAAGATGGTATGCAAAATAAATATTTTTATAGATAGAGTTATTAATTAGACCCTAAAAAAATAAAGTAAACCCTAAAAAGTTAAGATTTTATGTATTAAAGAGTATCACAAAACTGTACTTAGAAGATTTAGAGCCATTAAGATATGTGTATGAAATGAGTCAATTAAATAATGCGTATCTAGTCACAACTAACGTTGTCATGAGTAAATTAAAATTGGTTTGGTTGAATATTTTCTATAAAAAAAATTTGATATTTTTTATAAACACTAATCGAAGAACGTAATTTTATGACAGATTTTTTTTGACGGACGTGTATTATGGTAAAAAATTATTGATAAAAACAAAATAATTTGTCAATAATATTTTACGAAAATTCTGCCAAAAAATCTTTGACAAATATATTGACTAAGGCTTTAAATATTCTTCAAATTTTTTTTATTGAACAAATTACTCCATCAAAGAATTATAAATAAAATTTTTTTTTAATGATTATTTTGACAAATATCTTACTCTGCCAAGTATATCATAAATTTTTCCGTCAATAATTTTGATGGTGTTTTAATATTTGTCAAAAGTTATTGACAACTAATCTATCGCTTTTAGCAAAAAAATTATGGACAAAAACAAAATATTTCGTCAATAACATTTTACAGAAAGTCTATCACAAATTTATTGACAAATGCTTTAAATATTCGTTAAAAGTTTTTACGAAAAGAAAAAAAAAATCCCGTCAGAGAAATTAGAATTTTTTAAAAAATATTTTCCTAAAATTATTTTGGCACTTGTCTTTTCCGTCAAAATATAGGTGTTTAAATATTCATTTAAAAATCTTGACATTTAATCTGTCACAAAATTTTTATTAAAAAATAAATTTATTAATACAATAAATATTTTGATAGCCCTTATGTCCATAACAAACTTATTTACGGTTAATAATTTTGGCCGTCAATAATTTCACAGCATTTTCACTTTTATTATCAAAGAGTTGATGAATAAATTATTAATTCAAATACTTTTTTGGACAATTTTTACTCTCTAAAACTAACCTTTTTTTCAACAAAATAATTAAAATATTGGGTTAGTCAAAATAATATTACCGTATTTAATAATAAAATATTAATTTAATTTACAAAAAATATATTTTATAATATAGATTTAAGTATTATACATGCGTATATCTAATTGTCCCCTTAATACTCAATAATATTTTGTTCCAGATCTCTCCGTTTATTAATAAAATTTTGATTTTTATGAGTTACCCCGTACACCCACTTTCGCTATACTCCTACAGCTTTGACCCTCCCTACATTTTTACTCATCTTCTTGCCAAAAAACACAAGATTTCATATTTAATGCCTTCTGCTTCGATTCACCGGAGAGAGCCGTCTCTTCCAAGTGCTGCGGCGAGAATGTTCCCTTCGTTCTCCCCTCTTCTTTTATTCTGCATTTTCTCTCCATATATATATTCCGGCATAGAGGGATGACAACTCGAGTTTTTTTTTTTTTTTTTTGCTCTTCTTTGCAGGTATTTATTTTTAGTTAAATTCTAATTACTTAACGTGGTTTCTTTTTTAAGCTTATATCTAAATGTTAGCTTCTTCTTCTTTTGTTAGCAGTGTCCGGATCAGTCTCATGCACCTCAACATTTCATTTATCCAAATCTATGATCTAAATATTGCTTTGCTTAATTTGTATTTTGCAGAAAGATCCCAGAATCGTTTGACAGAATTACATGACCATTTTTGAATGGCGCAAAGAAAGCAACAGGATTTATGTTCGGTCACCGCTACATATAAAATAGAAAAAAAAAAAAAAATTCTGCATTTGTGTTTATGGATTAGCTATTCGATGATCAATACATTCATCTATGGGATGATTTATATCATTCCAAATAAATTTTGAAATTTCACAGAAACAACAACCCAGACTTAATTCATCCATCAAAAATTATTTAATAAATTTAAAATTAGAAAAATATATATAAAAAGGCATCTTATAAATTTACAGTCAATAAATTTTTTGGATAATTTTGTAATAATTAAAGATAAATTTGTCAGATATACCATATCAACGTATAATTGCTGTGATCTTATCCAGTATATAGTACTTAATTTTTTTGACGTCAAAAAAATAATTTGATAGCTATGTTACGGAAAATAATTAATGATTATCCAAATCTGTCAAAAAAATTTGATGGCTATGTTACGTAAAATAACAAAGTAATGAATTATTGGTCCATCGTGTTTCGTCAAATAATCCATCAAAAATGGATTTTTTTATAGATATTTTAATTTGAAACACCTATTTGTTACGAGATCCAAAGTGAGGATAACTTTCGTCAAAACTATTTTTGAAGGATTTGGTTATTTATTGACGGAATTTCTCCATCAAAAAACTACTAAATTCTAGTAGTGAAATTATACTCTCTCCGTCACTATTTGTGAGTCATTTATACTAACTTTCTTTATCACTAAATATAAGAAATTATTGTTAGTTTATTAGATATTTTATTTATTTATTTATTATTTTACCCTTGTCTCTTCCTTTTTCCTAATTAATGTTGTTAATTTTTTGATTAAAATCATAAATTGAGACATTTTAAGAATATATATATTATTTTAATTTTGACGGAGTGACGATTAATGACATATAAATAGTGATTGTGAGAGTAACAAATTAAAAAGTATCAACTAGTTTGAACATTTGAAAATAAATGAATAACATGTAGTATAAATAAATTTGATTGAAGTAGTTCCTCCATTCAAGGATCTGGATCTCTTATTATGCTTTTGTGTATATCAATGAGATATTAATAAAAATTTTATTGATAGTTTTTTAATTATTTTCTTTTAATATATATTAATATCAAAATTTTAAAAGATAAACTACTTCTAAGAGAATCTTATCCTTTTTGAATATGAGTTAAAATTTTACTTGTGTAAATAGGCAAGGCACATTCAAGGCCATTAAATCCTTATTTGGCAAACGTGACCTGATAAGGTTTTAATAATCGGCATGGGTCCTTTGTTGAATTGGTTATTGGAGGATACATTTAGTAACTTTACTCCTCTTTCTTTTTGTATCGGGGGAAAGTCCTTGAAACTCCTACTAGACTAGAAGCCTCTTAGTCCAGTGGGATGTAAATCGTAGGATATACGTAAGAGGATAGAGGTTAGAGGGAGAGGATTTTTATG
>JAOXNR010010590.1:0-31517 GCA_028571225.1 Parsonsia alboflavescens
AGGATTAAAATCAATCTATCAATGGTGATTAGAGAAAATAGAGAGACATGGGTAATATGATAAAATTTTTTTAGTAAGATACCTAATAATAAACTAATGACACTGACCTTTTTTTTTCCTCATAAACTCGTGCTAGAAGATTGGGGATTTGACAGACCATTACCAGCTCATTAAGATATCAAACATAAGAGAAACATACAGTTCCTTACCCTCAAAGAACGGTGAAAACAAATCCACTTACCAAACAACCAAGAATAACTCTAAACGGTTCAAGTTGATGAACCAACTAACACCACATCTCTCCCCACATGAATTCAATGACCTAGAATCCTTGTTTGATCTAGATCAAACCCCTTCCACTTCATCCATACTGGCTATTGGACACTCAGTTTCTGATTCCGATTCCTCTGATTCTTCAACAAGCGAAAGCATTCAAAGTTTCCAAACTTTTTTTGAAATCCTGTCTATGAAACCCAAACCATATCCATTGGTGACGATCTCAGTTCTTCCAGAGTATCATCTCCCACCCATTCTAGTTCTAGGCCTATTAGATACTACTGTAGCCTCAACCATCCTGAACCCAGAAATCCTTTCACCCCAGTTTTGGGAACCTTCTACCCAAATTTTCCGTGCCACTAATGGTGAAGATTTTGTTATCTCCCTTATTAGCAATCCTGTTCATATCCAGCTCTTCCCAAATCTTACTCTTACCCGTAGAATTCTTGGTTCAACACTTCCTCTAAAGGATCTTGTAATCGGTTTTGATCTTTTACACAAGGTTCCAAACAAGCAATTTACACCCCATGGCTTATCCTATAAAGGAAAAGTTTTGCAATGGAATTTCTTGGGAAAAAACTTTTTCAAATTCTCTTATGAAATTTCTGATTTAAAAGTTGAATTTGTTCAAAAATCTTGTGCTAAAAATCATTCTCAGTTTTTACAAAGGTGTGATCATCCCCTATGGAAAAATCCTGACTTTTTGGTAAAATTGCCTTACACTGACACAGGATGCATCATACCACAGAAGGCTAGTCATGCAAGAATGCATATTTCTGATGGTTTTTTCAAGCCTCAGCCGTGACAAAATTCTTGAAAAACAATAGCTCCAACAATTTTTGGGTATAATCAATTACATCTGTTATTTTTTTCCCAGGAATTGCCCAGTTCAGATCTCTCCTCAGCAAAAGATTGCTGAAAAATCCTCCTCCTTGGACTTATGAATTCACTCATGCTATCTAGCATCTCAAGAGCTTTGCTTCACAAGTCCTCCCATTGCAAATCCCCTCAACTGGCAAAAGAATTTTGCAGACAAATGCCTCCGACATGTATTGGGGAGCAGTCCTTCTTAAAGAAGATTCAAAAGGTCAACGCCAAATTTATGGCTACCACAGTGGTGAATTCAAACCTTCTGAACAACATTGCCACAGTACCTTCAAGGAGATTCTAGGTGTCAAACGTGAAATTGAGAAGTTTGAGTTATTTTTGATTAATCATAATTTCCATATTGAACTTGACATGTCTTCTTTCCCAAAGATGCTAGAATTCAAACAGAAGATCATTCCCCATGGTCAACTTCTCCGATGGCAACAATGGTTTTCAACGTACACTTTCACAGTTTGACATATAGAAGGTAAAGACAATGTCTTGGCAGATTTTCTTAGCAGAAATCACAGTACAGAGATCCAGCCTCATACCCTTTTGCCAAACCTTTATGTGATCCCCTGTCTTGCCCCCTTTGATCTTTCTCATTTACCACTAGAAGTGAAACAAACAATTCTTGACCTTGTTCTACATGCCTAAGCACCTTAAACACTAAACTGTTCCATAAACTCTTAATCCAAACCCATGGCCACATAGTTTTTTGAGGAATTGAGTGTGATCCCCAATACCCATATTTCACTATATTCCATATCTGTAATCTTTGGACCCTTCCCAAGATTGCTTTTTGTTTCTTTCAGTATTTACTTGAGTCTTATTATATTTGCTTCAGTTTTAATAACAATAAGTTATATTCTTATATTTGGACATGTGACAATGCAAGAAATCTTTCCGAAGATAATCTTTACATGTTCAAACTATTGTGTTGGTTTCAAAATCCTGCTGGATGGTTCCGATTTCTTTCCGGCTATTATGGCAAATATGTGGTTATCCGTCTTTATAGGCCTGTATGCAATTTGGTCCAACAATAGGAGCCTAGACTCTATCATTTCCTTGTCGAAGAAGTCCTTGGATGGTATCCTTATAACATTGCAAATCCTCACGTACAACAACTACACCCAAATGTCAAACTTGATATTTTACACCAGATGGGTGTCAGAAATGGATTACAAGAAGTTGAAGGCCTGTTACCAATGATCCCCTTGGAAATTGTTTTACCAAGAACTAGGTCCTTCTAAATGATGGAATCTTGAAACGATCTAAATTGCTTAGACCCCAGGCCACTATTGGTAGAGAACTAAACGAGCTATAATAAAAAACAATGAGAAGTATCACATGCTTCATTAGCTTAACAATCTGCTACTTGATTACCTTCACGATATATATGAATTAACCTAAAGGAGCCTCCAGCCATCAACCCTTGAATTATTCTCACCTTCCTATGAGTATTCCAAGCCGCTGTGTAGGTACCTTTCACTATACCTATTACCACCTTTGAATCCATTTGAATCATAACTACTCTCCAATTTTGCCTTAGGCCATACCGCAAGCTCTCCAACAAAGCTTCCATGTAAGTGGCTCTTCCCAAATAAATGGAAAAACATCCCAAGAACCTCCTAGAACCTTGTCGCACAATGCCTCCAATAGCAGCAACTCCCGGATTACCCCTTAATTCTCTATCGACATTCAAAACTATATCTTGTTGGTACTCTTGCTGCCACCAAAATACCTTTAACATAACAATCCTACGCCTAATTGATGTGCTGGAAACGCGGTTTGGAAAAGCCTTATGTAAATCATCTATTTTTTAAGTGACTGCATGGATTATAACATTGTTGGAACTCCTTTGACCTTAAAAAACAAACTTACATCTCGAAAGCCAAATTTCCCTACAAATCACTGTGGGAACAATGATAGCCATTGCCCAAATTTCTATTATCAAACTTAGCCACCAACCGACCTCATCTATACAGTGATTGAAGCCTTGTTCTCTTGAAAAAAAAGACCATACTTCCTTAGCAATATGGTAGGTCTCAAACAGATGAGAGTAAGTTTCAACATCCTTCATGCAATGGCATCGAGAAGGTAAATGAAAACCCAATTTTTGTATGCTGCAATCTAATGGCAACAAGCCATTTAGCATTTTCCACATGAAAATTGTCCATGAAAGAGGCAAATGCTTGTGCTAAAACCTGACAACTAACCTCCCAGCCTCATTCTCTATGTGTCTGATACAAGAGCCTAGTGAAAATTTACTTGTAGAAGTTAGATTCCAAGCAAATTGATCTCTATCGTCCAGCAAGATTGGGAACTCCTCCACTTAATGTACAATGTCAGCTAGCAGTAGAGTGTGCAATTTATCCATATCCCAATTATCATGCACAATGAGATCTTTGACGAGTAGCGATTCACCCTGAACTCCCACCCTATCCGCCAATCTGTCTGACAATAGCCAATCTTCAAGGCAAAAGGAGATCTCCCATTTATCACCTAAAATTGTAATGTGGCCTTCAGCAGTCAACTGAGCATCTTTCAGATGTTTCCATTCCCTTGACCCTTCTGAAACCATGGTTTTCCCCAACTAAAAGTTATATTTCAACTTGCCTTCCCAAAAAGAATCTTCCGTTCTAAACCTCCACCACATCTTATAACTATAAGCTGTGATGAGTGAAAGTAGTGAATGAATGTTTAAACCCCCTCTGTCAAATGGCATACAAATTTTCTGCCAATTGCACCAACTCCTCTTAGCCTTGTCACTTGAAGAACCCCAGAAAAAGCACCTGTCCACGTTCTTCACAATCTGTACAAGTGGGTTGCAAGCAGCTAAAGTGTATGTGACAGCTGTAGTTAAAACATGTCAAATAAGAATAACTTGAACTCCAACCGACAAAAATTTCTTCTGCTAGCGTGCAATTCGTCCCTGAACCTTCAGTAAAAGGGCTTGAAAATAGGACATCTTAGGCCTTCCAACTAAAATTGGATAGCCTAGATATATGATAGGCGTTGTCTTTAGTGGGCAATTCGTGATTTCCTTCACCAGCTTCTTCCTAGACATTGGAGAATTACTTGGTAAGTAGATCGAGCTCTTCCTAAAATTGATCAACTGACCAGAGCATGCCTGATAAAAATTGAAGAACTCCATTAGGTTTTCCAAAGCTGTCTTTAGTCCCCTTGTGAAGATAACTACATTATCCGCAAAACTCTGATGTGAGATCGGGTAACCATTTCTGTTCCAGACAAAATTCCCTATACTCCCTTCCACCAGCATTCGGTTTAGTCCCCTAGAGAGCACTTCAGTAGCCAAAATGAAAAGAGAAGGTGACAACGGATCTCCTTACCTTACCCCACAGCTTGAGGGAAAAAATCCACATGCTTTTCCATTAATTGTCACGGAGAAATGATTGAAACACCCTTATCAGATTTAGAAAATGAGCACTAAACCCAAACTTCTTCGACACCTAAAAGAGAAAATCCCATGACACTCTATCAAATGCCTTAAACATATCCAGCTTCATTATCAAATTTCGTCCCCAACACCTTATGTCGAGAGATTGCATATATTCAGAGGTTAGCAGAATATTGTCCCTGATATGTCTACCCCTGACGAAACCTCCCTGATTCTCACATATCAGTTTCGGAAGCAACGAAGCAATTCTCGATGACATGACCTTTCCAATAATCTTTGATGAAAAATTGCGAAGACTTATTGGTCTATAATCAGAGAAGGCTGCTGGATTAGGAACCTTTGGAATTAGAATAATTTTTGTGGCTGAAACTTGCTTGGGAACATGCGAACTTGCCTAGAAGTCTCTAACAGCTTGGACAACGTTGGCCTCTATCAAATCCTAGAAACCATGATAAAACTCACGGGGGAAACCATCAATTCCAGGGGCATTCTCCTTGTCCAGTGCAAACATTGCCTATTTTACCTCCGATGCTGATGGTAAAGAAGACAATGTATGATTCTCCTCAGGTGTGATTTCAGAGGGGATATCCTTCATATAATCTTCCGAGTTCAAGCCACAGCCACAATCTTCTGTAAATAGATCCGAAAGGTAATTCATTGCCTCTCTCTCAATGTCTACTTGTTCAGTTAACCATTCTCCATTCAAATCCATTATCCTATGTATTTGCATTTTGGCTTTTTTAGTATGCCAAAAATTAGAGAAATAGGATGTATTACCTTCTAATTCATTTAACCAGTTTATTCTAGCTTTTTGCCTCCAAAACAAGAACTCGTTCGTCCTATGAGAGGCAAGGGCCACTTGAGCTTGATAGAAACTTTCTCTATTTCTATCAACTAGATCTTCTCTGTAAGCATTCTCCAACTACAAACATAACATCTCTATTTTCTTTATGTTAGACTGAATGTTGCCAAACACTCCATGTTCCATATTCGCAACCTATTCTTCAAACGGATTAGTTTAGTAGCCCATATTTGTAACCCGTTTCCAGTTACCTCTTGGTTCCATGAACTCTCTACCACCTCCCTAAAGCCTTCATGTCTACTCCCCATAGCTTGATACCTGAAAATTCTAGCCATACTTGCAGTGGCAGCCTTAACCGACAGCAATAAAGGGGCATAATTTGATGACATCCAAGTTAGATGATCCATTCGTGTCAAAGAGAAAGACTCCAGCTAGTGCATATTAATCATTGCCCTATCAAGCCTTCCCAAAAGGGGAGGAAAAGTTGGCGATACCATGTGAAGCTGCTCCCTTGGTACTACAAATCCACCAAACCACAACCCTCTACACATTCATAAAACTCCTTCATGGCCTGTAAGCTTGGAATTGAACCCAAAGATTCCTCTTGAGAACGAACCATATTAAAATCTCCAGCAATCAACCAAGGAAGTGACAAATCCTGACTAATATGTAAATCCCTCCTGTCTATATAATTCCCTTTTGTGTGTACCACTGAAAACAACACATCACAACCCAATATAGTCTTTATTGAACAAGTACAAACTTGAAGCAAAACTGAAATCACTTCCAAGTTAACCAACTCAGACCAAAAAAGGAAAATTTTACCAGAAGAACTGCCGTAAAAATTTGGAAAATTCAATTTATATGCATAACTTCTTATTCGGTCAGCTGAAACAAAAGGTTCTGAAACTCCTATAACATCTGGTTTATGCTCAAAGATTAGCTGTTTAAGATTTGCAATAGAAGTATCATTTCCAATACCTCTAATATTCCAGATGATACTCTTCATACTGAATGGGACGGAAAGGCTGATCGTTTGTATGAGACCTTGTCAAGATAGCGAGACTCTGGACTTCTTTCTTTTTCCTCGGCTTCACAGTAGAGGCAGGCTCACTCCTGGTCGGTCTGTCTATGTGCAGAACCACCTCCAATTGAATCCCCTCTACAGATTCCCCTGTTGCTACATTCTCTGCTTGTTCAAAATTGCTCACTAACCCCAAATTGTCTCTGTAGTTCTCAAACACCGTGTATAGTTGATTAGCATTCATCTCAGACTCACGGACCAAGTCTGCTAATTTCGGGACTGCAGTTCCATTAACTGTTGGCTGAGCAAACAAATTGACATTGCTTTCACTCTGTTCTACAGTTCGGTCTGTTTGTCCCTCAATTCCCTGTGCAATCGCCATGGAATTACCCCAATTAAGAACCGGCTCAAGTTCAAATTTGGATGGTGAAATAATTTTCACTTTGGCCAAAGATATTGCCAAAGGATCATCTGAAATTGTCCTCTTTTGAGCTATTGGTGAGGTAATAACCATCAATTTTCTCCGGGAGACACAAAAGCTGCTTGATAACAAAGGTGAAGGTGGTGTGGTTTGAAGCCCTGCAACCTATTGTCCCTTGAGAACATCTTTAACTCGCCAAACCGAAAGATTGCGCACCTAGAGATTGTGATTTTTCTGCATTACTCTACTCTCCTTTGGTTTATGTAAATGAGTTTTTTTTCACCACTACCCACACAATCTTTCAGGCCAGGATTTTTGATTCCACAATCCGCAACCTCATGTCCTATCTTCCGGCAATGAGAACAATACCATGGTGTGTCTTCCAAATGAATTGGCTGCCAGAAACCCTCTACTGCCTGATCTATCCAAATTCGTCGAGGCGGTTTTGATGCAAAACAAGTTCTACACAAACTCTAGCCACACTTGGGTGGGTAATATTAGCAGTAGGATTATCTATCTTCAGCGGCTTCCCGACAACCGATGCGAAAACATGAAGCGTCTCCTTCCTATATAGATGAATCGGAAGGTCTGGAAAGCTAATCCATACCGGCACTACTGAAGGCTCCGTTTTTATGTGGAAATTCGGTTTCCATTTTAGGATCCTAATCGGTATTCCATTCAAACACCAAACTCCATTAACCCATAGTCGACAATGGTCCTCTTCCAAATGCAATCTGATCAATATGTGCTTGTTATCCATTAATCCAATAGTAAATCCGCCCTTCAGTCCAATTGTCCTAAATTCTTTGCGGATGACCACAATTGATGGTTTGCCATGAGAAAATTTTCCAACCAATGCATGTTTGAAAGGTTGTGAGAGGCAATCCACCTCTTCTTTGCTGAAAAAGAAAGTTGGTTTGCCCTTGTATTCCTGTGGTTGCTTCACTGGAAATGTGGCTTGCTGCTGCTACTACTGTTCAAAAAATTTTGGGAATGATTTCCTTGCCCACGGATTAGGTTTGTCCTCCGGTGGTTGATCCACGGGTGGTGGATCCGCCATATGAGTGGTGTCAACAAGTTTACTCTATCTCAAACTCTCAAATATGCTTAAGACTGGTATTCTTTAAACTGCCCTAATAATAAACTAATAGTACAGACTTATAATTAGTGAGAAAAAAAGTGAATTTAAATGGTGTATAAATACTGAGAGTTGGTATGGAGCCTGTCTCACCTCTATACATAGGATGCGAGTTT
This sequence comes from Parsonsia alboflavescens, assembly GCA_028571225.1. NCBI lineage: Eukaryota > Viridiplantae > Streptophyta > Magnoliopsida > Gentianales > Apocynaceae > Parsonsia > Parsonsia alboflavescens. The sequence continues at coordinate 8,066 of JAOXNR010010590.1, forward strand.
AATGCCTATCCAGAACGAAGATTGACTAGTTTCTTGCAGTGGTTAAAGGCATGCTCTCTATGGATCGTACTAAACATATCCCTCGATTTATAACTTACACGTGACTTAAAAATTGCAGTGTGAGGAGTTTATTTGGTGGGATTGACCATTTTTTATTGGAATGTCATGAGGATCACTTCAACTGCAATTACCAAAAGATACAAGTGCAGTCCCTGATGTATGAAATCTTGTACAAGTCTTGCTAGGTCTACGCTTATTGGTAGTCACTTAATTTCCTGATATAACAATAAATGGGACCAAAACTCATAGCTGGTCAATGAGCCCACCATGCTTCTTGGTTCTGTTAACTTAGAATAAAATTGAAACTCGAATCACTTATGCATCCATTTGGTTGGTGGAATAGAAAATTTAAAATTCTTGAATATTTGTATTTTGTTGACTTAATAGATACTTTCTCCATAATTAAATATAAGTTATAGTGGTTGTCATTTTACAAAAATTAAGATATTTTTTCTTCTCCTTGAAATGTCCTTTAATTACCCTCTCAAATACTTATATACTTTTGGACATCTAACAAAGATTGGTAATATAGAAAAAAGACCTTCAAATACTTCATTAACTAACAATGATTTATAATTAATAACACCAAAAGTTTGTTGAAATGACTAATATTTAGTAATGGAGAGAATATTAGATAAGAAATGTTTAATTACTAAGAAGAAAAACTAACAATATATGGCAATATCACTCTTGAATGGCACTATAAGCAAACAGCTAGCTTGCGTCATCAACCATTAATGAGAGCATCCATAGATAGCTTACATCCAGTAGTACATATCAGCTATAAACTCTTGAATATGGCTTAAGTTTTGCTATAAATGCATATTAAGTCACTAATTAAGGTCCAGGCCTGTAAACTTTTTGTCAATGTTGTGCTTCCTGATCTTCCGTTATGGTACCATTTGGTTACCAACGTTACCACATTTCGGCAGACAACATGGACGTGGAGAACTTACTCGAGTTGGAGGTCCATGATTCGGACCTGCAAGCAGAAGACAAATACATATTAGAGTTTGCAAGATTAAATGAATAAGTTTAAATATTTTGAACTGCCCAGATTTTCCGGGAGGTAAGATTAAAAGAATGAGTTTAAAATATGAATTGCAACACCAAGATTTGGGTGCATTTTTGTGGTAGAGACTTAATACAAATCTAACTGTGGTTTAAGCTGACCCAAAATGGGTTAGACAAAGTTAACCATCCACTGGTTAATAGATGATCATGTGCAGAAATATTTGCATGTGGATCACTGATATTTATGAGGACATTTCCATGCATGTTCTGCTTGCTAGGTCTACTTCGACATTGATAGTCTCTTAGTTTCCTGCTGTAACTTACTAACTGAGGATATATTAAAACTCGTAGGGTGCCCTTTGGCTCTGTTAAAGTGGCATTGAATTGAAATTCGAAGGCACATATTCTTTTGTTTTGGTAGAATGAAACAGAAATTTTTGAATTTTTGAATTGAGAAATTTGTACTTACCCATCAGGTTTTAAATGTCCCATATTTCATTTTTAGTTGTCCAAATTTAAATGTCTCATTTCTAAACAGTAACTTTTTCATATAAAGTTTGATTACCTCCTGAAAATTAAGGGACACCAAAATGGAGAGCAATAATTAATGAGACGAGAATTTATGTACGAGGAAAACCAAATCGGGAAAATGTTCGAGTTGTCAAATAACCATGAATCTAAGTCCATTAGCCTCTTTGAACAATTACAGCTTTGAATAGAGAAATACAAACTGAACCCTAACTGGTAGCAACAACAATCACCTCATCTATACTTGATGAGCCCAAAATATGACTCGAACAAAATATGACAGTGAACCTCATTTTTCTCTTTCAAGAATTACAAAATATGATTCGAACAAGTTCTATTTATAGAGGGTAGTAGACTTAGTCTTCAGCTTTGATGACATATGTTCCAAGAAGGACTCCTGATTCCGCCTTTGATTCTCCAGCAGTACAATCCAAAACGAACTCTTCCTTTATATTTTAATCTTCAGACATTCACTCCAAGAGAGACTCTTCGGTAAATAGATTCTGCAATCTTGAATATTAACCTCTTAAGACATAAATACAATTATGATAACCAACAATAAAAATATCACAAACATATATCATATCTTAAAAGATAATTGAACAGATTATAATAATATGTGGACGATAGAGTGGTAAATTATACCAAAGTCAAACAAGTCAAAATTATAATTCAATTGCGATGGAGGGAGTATGTGGTTTGATTTAATAGACATTATTAGAAAGGAGAAAAAAAAAAAAAAGGACTAATATGAAAGGGGAAAAAAAACACTAATATTATCCCCTCTATTCCAAAACAAGTGTTTTTATTGAAAAAAAAAAAAATCAATTCCACAATATCTATCATTTTATATTTTCAAGACTTGTTAATTGAGATTTTTCCTATATTATCCTTTATCTATTCCTGGAACAATTCACTGGATAATTAATACTCTATACAAGATATATCCTTAATGGAGAAAGAAGAAGGGAAATTTGGACAATTTACATTTAAAAACACAACAAAATAACAAATCCTTACTTAACGTGCAAAACCCTAAATGACACATAATTTGAAATGGAGTTAGTATCTCAAAACTTCTTTAGTTTTTTAATAAACCGTCTAAAGACGGTTGGGTTAGGCGTAGACCCCTACCTGTTTATCAAAGAAATAAAAGGGGCATAAAAGCCTTACAAAGCAAAAGAATAGTGAAAATCACCTGCAGACCAAGCTAAGGAAGAATTCTATGAAATGATCTATCTAAAATAGGCAACTTGTATGCCTTATTATTGTGATGAAGCTGCTACTTAATTTTGTTCATAACCTTCCTAATACTACTAGGCTCGTCAAAATAATATGAGGCACACCGAGCCAACCAAATTTCATGACAAATGACCGATGGAATGAGTTTTGCTAGTAAGCCCAATCTCCGTGACTAACTTCCCAACCTAAGTAATCTATCCTCCAGCTCTATTGACTGCTTTGCCACATCAAATACACAGCTGTAATGAAACCAAATAGCCATAGCGATTGGACAACCCCCAAAGAGATGTGCTATCATTTCTCCAAACTCCTCACAATGACACCAGGAGGCTAGCAGGAACCCCAGAAAAGATCTTATATCATCCTTTGCTAGGAAATTATTCCTTAGTTTCCACATGAAGATGGACCACGAGAGTGGAATCATCAAACGGAAAAAGCTCTAAATGGTGCTGTCGCCCAACTCCTCCTAGTCAAAAGCTGAGATGCATTTCGAGATGTTAAACCGACCAGTTTAGGACAAATTTCATGTATAGACGGCCATCCCATTATCATCATCTTGTACAATTAGCAGTTCTGCCCAATCCCGAGCTTGCAGCATTGGTTTCCATATCCGTGACCGCTCCACAACTAGATACTTCATCTTCAAGTATCTAACCCACAAAGAGTCGGAAGACTGAAACTTCCATCGGAGCTTAAAACCATAAGCTGTGACTGTCTTACTGAGAGATCTTCCTGCTAGCCTGCCTTTGTCATATGGTTGTGCGATGACGCTCCATGCTCACTGATGCCTATTGATGCCAAACTTCGAACGTCCCCAAAAAACATATGCAAACTGTAGTTCTAATTCCAGAATGACTTGCTGAGGAGGGTTTGCACCAGCCAACAAATAGATAGCCATCGCAGATAAAACATGTTTGATCAAAATCAGTCTTCCCCTGGGAGATAAGTATTTCCTCTGCCAACCATTGATGTGAGATTTGATCTTACCAATAAGCGGTTCATAGTATGAGATCTTTGCTCTGACTGGAAAGATTGGGCTACCTAAATAGGTTATCGGTAATCTTTGAATTACACAGCCAGTAAGCTACTTCAGCAGTGCCTGCCTCTGCAATGAGATGTGAGAAGTTAGATACATGGAACTCTTGAGAAAATTAATCTTCTGCCCTGAGCAATCCTAGTAGTACTCGAGAAAATCTATTAGGAGATAAAGAATCCCCTTGGCGTACTCCTCTAGATAAGGGAAAGAAACTGCATAACCTTCCGTTTATAGTGACATAGAACTTATTAAACGTCAAGCAATTGAAAATGAGATTCAAAAAATGACGACTAAATCCGAATTTCCATATTACCTTCAAAACAAAGGACCACTTCACTCTATCAAAGGCTTTCAACATGCCAAGTTTTAGGATCATATTACCCCGCACACACTTTATTCAATGAATGAATTAATTCAGAAGCTAACAATATATTTTCATATATATTTCGACCCTTCACAAAACCCCCTTTATTCGGACATATCAAATCAGGAAGTAACTTAGCAAGTCGTAGAGAAATTACCTTGCCAATTACTTTGGATGAAAAATTACAAAGGCTAATGGGCTTGAAGTCAGCAAAAGTCGCCGGATTCTCTGTCTTTGGGATGAGAACAATCTGAGTGGCTGTGAATTGCTGCGACATATGCACCATTGACCAGAAATCCCTGACTGCCAAGAACATCTTTGGTTGAACGAGCTCAAAAAAGTCTATAAAAAACTTCCTGGAAAGGCCATCAATCCCAACTGCACTATCACCATCCAAACTGAAGACAGTTGACCGAACCTCCTCCAAAGTAGGCAAAGTCGATAGCTCCGTGTTTGTCGCTTGATCAACCTCCTTCGGAATTGTTGCAGTGAACTTCCGTGGATCTTGCTGGCAGCCAATTTCTTCAGATAGCAACCACAAGAAGAATTGCACCGCCTCTTGCTCTATCTCCTTACTATCTGTGAGCCAACTCCCTTTCTTATTCTTTATTTTATGAATATGTAGCGTCGCCTTCCTAGAATGCTAATAATTCGAGAAGTATGATGTGTTCCCTTCGCCTTCTTTGTGCCATTTAATTTTAAATTTTTGTCTCCAAAATACCTCTTGATTCTTCGTATGAAAAATCAGATATCTCGAAACTTATTAAAAATTCAAGTTCTTTTTTTTAGCACCCATCCCTCCTGAAATGGAACATGAAATTTTTACAAAGTCAAAAACCACTACTAGAGCTGTTGTTGATGGTTAAAAAAGTGTTAAAAAAAACATCTGAATAAGGACGTAAATATGGTAACACTTTTATTAGCGTTGTAAAACTTTAATAAATGTCAACTCTCAACTTTAACTTTAGAATATTATTTTTTATGACGTCTCTTATTTATCCAATTAGGGACGCTTAAATTAGATATTCAAATTTTAAATGGATATTGAACATAATAGGCTTAATAGCAATCAATCACGTTAAAAGTTCTATCACCCCTTTTTTTTTCAAGTTTCTATAAAATTTTTTAAATAGAAAATAATTTAATAGGAGTCTATTTTATTCCATAAAAAATATTTTTTTAAAAATAAAAAAATTTGGTTAAATCATTAATTTTCCCCTTTTCCCGGTAACTGAAAAACTAGTGGGATAGAAATGAAATAAAAATTGAAATTAAAAAAATTGTTAAAGATAACTTCCAACTCTAAATATTATTTATTTATTGCTGTGTCCAGATCAATTTTCACGTATATCAACATTCTGCTTATCAAGGAGGGTGTTGGTAGAATTCGTATTTGAAACCTATGATCTTCGCGTTCATCACTCCACTCACTAAAATGTCCCTAAAGAGACACTTACAACTCTAAATCAGATTATAATCAAATTGAAATAACAGGATAATACAACATGAGAGAAAAACAAACCCATTTTCCCATTTCTCCTGCCATCACCACCACTACCTTGTACATGATCTCCATCCTCTTTCCAACTCAAGATGAAGATCGTTTCTGAAAAGCTCTGTATCAACTAATTCATGGTATTGATTTTTTCTTTCATTAATTTATTTCTCTGCTCAGGGAGAACATTTTTTTATGTGTGTATTCGTTATTATTTATTTTGTACCTATTTTAGTCCAACATCTTCAAAACAAAAATAGGTTTAACTAGAAATTAAAATTCATATTGATGATGAACAGAGTCAGTGGAATGATTTTTTTCTCTTCCATTTTGGTTTTCTGCATAAATTAAATTCTTTTTAATTTAACAGAGATAATATATTATCTTCTTATGAGAATTTTCGTATGTAAATAATTTTATCTCTTTATACTGTTATTTTGCAAGACTTATCTAGCAGCACTCTTTTTATAATACCTGCAAAATTTAGGGGTCAAATTATTATTTGAGAATTTTGATTATATTTTTTTAAATAAATGAAGGACTTCTTAATAAATTTAGATTCTTTCCCTATTATATAAAAGATTGAATTTTAAATATTAGATTATCTGACAATTCTTGTTTCACGCCTTTTCATATTTTCTCAATCCTAGCCACCACCTTTCTTGAGAGAAGGAATTTAAGAGATTCTTCAAAATTGAGATTGGAGATCACAGTCGCTTCGTATATTTTAAGGTTTCGATTATCTTTGGGATTCGGAGATTTGAGGTAAGTGGTTCCCATTCTTTCTTGATTTTTCTAAAACTCCTTTCTTAACTGTTTTTATTATAAATTTTTTCTTATTATTTTGAAAGGTATTAATTTTTGGATACACTATGTATTTGTTTGCGTGAATAGTATGATGTATGAATGGGTAATGAGTATGTAAGGCTCTTATGATTCTTTATACATTAGAGATGGCTAGATCTCATGCAAGCAAGTTTTTACAATTCGCCTAATTGAAAAAAAGTTGGGCTGGGTTCTTGCATGGAAGAGTTTGAACCTACGTAAGCTTATACCCAAGCAAGAATGTGTTTACAAAACTTTTTAAGTATTTATTGAAGTTTACACAAAGTATTTTCTTCGTTTGATTTTTTGAAAGGCATACGAATTATTTTATAAATACTCTTGATTTTATTGAAATAATTTATGTCTATGATTGAGTCAATGCATGTTAAAATGTTTTTATAAAAATAATTCTTTTTCACCCGAGATAGGATTGGAATTGCTTATTGAGCCCGTGCAAGCTCATACCACCCTTTTCTCTTTTTCTATTCTTTTGTAGGTGATTTGACATGTTTTTATTGCATTAAAGAGATAACTGAAGATTTGTAATGATTTAGTTGTAAGTTAATTTCGGAATTGTATTTGCTTTCGGAGACTTATGTAAAAGTTATCTTTTTGTTTGAGGATTTTTACTTTGAATAAAAGATGATTTATGTTTGCTTCGATGTATAATTTTGAATTATGTAGCCTTGTGTGTTAGATTTGCCTAATATACGGCTTGTTATGTCCAGGTCACGGCTTGTGACACTTTTTCCCACTTTTTTTTGGATTGGATTAAACCAGTCGGTCCAATCGATCCCCCTTTTTTTTGTCCAATTGGGAGTTGAAAACAGTGCTTAATTTGATGAATCGGTGAACTAGTTGGTTGACAATTGAATCGGCCTAGTTAAGGTGTTAAACTGTTGGGGATCAAATTGAAAAAATTAAAAAGCCAGACACCTAGATTAAAAAAAAAGAAAGTCTTAAACCTAAGGAAATTAATCTTTGTTCAGAATCCAAATTGTTCTTCTTTCTTCTACACCGTTCTTCAGTGTGCAACTTCAGAGTCCAGAGCAGACAACTCAACCAAAATTGAGTCCGAAAGAGAGAAAAAAGAAAGAAAAACGAGGCAAAAACAGAAGAAGGAATTGACACTGAGTTTGACTTTGTCCGACTGAAGCTCAAAAACAGAGGGAGTCTCCGGCTCGACTGTCAAAAACACAGTGCCGATCTGAAAATCGGTAATGCTTAACATTATTTTTATTATTAAACTAGATATACGAAACTTCTACGCATGTGAGTGAGAATAACAGAAGAAGTATGTGGAGAAAGAGGCGAGGATACAAGACGGTGAACAGTGGCTGCGAGAGAAGAAAGTGAAAGATGATGTCCACATATGTAGAGAATGTGGAAAGAGTAAGTTCTTGCAGAAAATAGTTGATTGGTCGACGGCGGAGGGCTAAAGGTGTAGCAAATTTGGGTCGGCTGCACGGGAAGCGATTTCCTTTGTTGTGCAAATGATTTCTTGTGTCTTGATTCGAGGACAAAGAGGAAGTAGGAGAGATAAAGAGTGAAGAAGTGGGACCGTCACCCTTTTAAGTTTGATATATTTAAAATATTATAATTTTTATAATATTATAAAATAATATTTCAACAGTCAAAATATTATTTTGATATATTTTAATTTATAAAATAAATAATTTTTAATTTTAAAATTAATCGATTCAATTACAGATCAATTTTAATTCAATTACGATTAAATCATTAAATCATAAATCAATAATTTTTTCGATTCAATCATCGATCCGATTATGAAAATATTGCTTTTTCTAATGCTCTTCTTTTTCCTTTATTTCAGGCTCTTGACTCCGAAGGGGCAAAGCTTGACTATGCTACAAGTTTGTGAGAAGCACAAAGAAATTGAGTGTCATAGTTAATATATTAAGCGTTTTAGAATTCTATTTAGTACTAAGCTCATAACACTTGCCAAGTATTTTAGTTAATTTCTAGAAGTTTGAGAGATAGAGATTGTACAGTTTGAATACTTATATATGATTACCTGTTGTGTATTAATATAATATATATATATATTTTTTATTTTGTTGTATGAATGCTACAACTATTATTGTCTATTTAAATATGTTAATTAGTAGGTCTTGATTACAACCAGTAAATGCTTAAAAGACTATTTTTAACTAATTCAAAATAATAAAATATTTAAGGATCTTGAAATTTTAAAATATTTCAAAATTTACAAATTAAATAAATTAAAAGAAAAAAAAATTAGAAAATAGAAAATAAATTATATTTGGAGATGCTTTCAATCATTGCGTTGCCAATAAAATTCGAGATACTACAATCTGAGATGCTTTTTAAAAGTGTCGGTGAGTTAATCAGATTTACAAACTAATTCGTTGTAGTGTAAGTGGTTGGTAATAAATTAATAGATATCTTTTACCATTTTAAACTCAAAATAAATTTTTTAACGAAAATAAGACAAATAATAACATAATATTTTATTATTAGAAATGTGAACGATAAAATCTAAACGTCAAAAGATTATTCTTAAAAATTCTATAGGAACATATAGAATTTGGCTAGCCAGCCAGCATTTGTCTTCTCGTCTCTGTCGTGCTTCGGCCTCTCCTCTCCTTGGGGAAACACATATATTAATTATTTGCATGGTGGCCGACAACATCGACATGGAGGTTCAATTTTACTGGGATCATCATGAATATCTGTAACCATAACAAACCCATATATTATTACAATAATAATGACTAATAATTAATTGAAATTATTGAGAAAATATTAAATTCGAAATATTTAAATAATAGAAAAAAAACTAAAAATTTATGGCAATATCACTCTTGAATAGTACTATAAAAAAACAAGTAGCTAATTACCTCATCGACCATTAATGAGATCATCCATAGATAGGTTCCCTCCAGTAGTACATATCAGCTATAAACTTTTAAAGTCTCTATAACTGTCTTATTTCATATTTATTTGTAAAATACATTATTACACTCAAATGATTATAAACTCTAGCGAATCAATATCTTTGGAGATTTATAGCATCATGTATGACAGTCATATATATCAACAGCAACAAGACACAATCCGCGGACAACATCCACGGCACACAGTCACCATATCCACCTCCAACAAGAAGTTCAGAAACACATATTATAGAGTTCGAGTTTATAGGATTAACAGAATAAAGTTTAAAATATATGTTGAACTGACCAAGGAGTGCACGTTGTAGGAGTTCTCTCGCCGGTAATGCTGGAGAGATATACTGAGCCGAAATTATGAAGAGACATAGGAGAAGAATAAACACACCCTTGCCGGACATGACGATCTTCGAGAGAATTGAGTCCAAGAATATATGTGTTATATATGTACTACAATTAATATCAAGAATTCACCCTCCATATTTATAGCAGAAAATACAACTCTCCCGGGGTTAAACTAACCAAAATATCTTAGATTTCAAGATTAAGTGGAAATAAGCTTTGTTACATAGCAGAGAATACAACATATCTCTCTATTTGGGATATAAAGCTAATTAACCCAAATTGTTTCGGACCGTCCTAATCTCTTGCCGTTATATGCAGACTTGCATGCTTCCGTGTTCTGCTTGGTCTCATTGCATAAATAACTAATCAGACCAAAACTTAAAGCTGGCCGGTCAAACACTCCAAAGAGACCGGAAATTAAGAACTTGAGGAAATTCATTCGGAAGGTTCTGTGCATGTGCTTTGACTCCATGCACGGTATGTCCATATTTTTGGTTGGAAGAAAGTTTTTTAAGGGGTTTATGAAGTATAGCAGTTCACACTAAAAAATATCGAAAGAGTAAAATTAAAACTAGGGTCAGTATATTTATATAGGAATATTTGGTTTGTCATTAAAAATAAGACATTTATGTAATTAATAATTTATACTTCATTACTTTTGGTTAGATTGTTACATTTAGCTATAGGATGCTTCTCATAAGCACTTTTTTTCTTAATTTTAAAGTATTAATTATTATAAGTAGTTATATACTCACTCCCTTTTTAAATAGATGGGGTTCTAAATCTCCTATTATACATTTGTATGTAACTCTTTATAACACCATTAAAAGATTAAATATCCCTAGAATTTATCTTTTTAAAATTTGGTGTAACAAAAGATCAAAAACCCCTAGAGTTGTTCTTTTTAAAGTTTAGTATATATGTAATATGTTAGAAAATAACAGTATAAGATTTTGCATAAGATTTGTAATATGTAATAAGTTTAGTATTATACATTTGTATGTAACTCTTTACAACACCATTAAAAGATTAAATATCTCTAGAATTTATCTTTTTAAAATTTGGTGTAATAAAAGATCAAATACCCCTAGAGTTGATCTTTTTAAAGTTTAGTATATATGTAATATGTTAGAAAATAACAATAATAGATTTTGCATAAGATTTTTATTAAAATTTTATTAGTTTATTCGGGAGTGGGACAATTATGACTTTCTTGCGGATCAAGATAATGATTATTAATTTTCAATCATTAATATATATTTTTTTAACAAAAATTTCTTATATTAAATAACCCTAAAACCGATGTATATCGCTAAACAAGATAATATTATTTTCAATTATTAATAATTGTTTTTGCCTAAATTACTTCTTGTATTAGATAACTTAATTGAGATAGTATCAAGAAAGAATAGGGGTACTGTTGGAAGTTCACTTTTCAATACTTTAATTTTTCAATGCGTATCTATTCTTGAACAAAATAGTCAATCTATTTTGAAACGGATGGCTGTAGTAATTAATTTTAGTCGTTAAACAATCTAAAATGTCTTGTGAAGTTAGCTAATTATTAGCCAATTAAGAACTATATCTACAGAAGAAGAAGATAACGATGATGATAGATGAAGATCAGAGTGACAAATTTCTGCAATACCCTAAACAAAAGAGCCAGTATACTGCATGCAAATTGGGATCAGGTTTCTTAAAATTATGTTCCTTAATTTTGGAATTCAATGTCAATCAGTAATGTAATTTTTCAGGGACTTTCGGTTAGTGTGGATGAAATTTTAATGAAATTTTGTATTGAAATTTATTTATTTTTAGAAATGTGACATTTAATTCAAAATAGATAATAAGATATTTAAATCGAGACATAGGAATAACTCTTAAAATTCAAAGGTTATTGTAAGGAAATTACAGTTTTGGCCCCTAAATAGAACTCCCTAATGTTTTTGTTTCATGATATACTGGGTAGCTAGTCTGCATATAAGCCCATTGCAAATTATGAAATCATTGCCTAATTTCTGCATGTTCTTTTCCTGAGCCGGATTCCAGACACTCAGGAGCTTATTTTGACATCAATTTCTGAAGTCACTTTTAAAAGCAATTTCAGAACCAATCTTTTTTTGTAACTTTATCTTTAGATATAACCTTGAAAATATATTCGAAATAAACTCAAATCTATAATATTTAATTAATTAAATAAATAAAATCCATAATGTATATCATGACATTTATAATGCTCTTTCACTTTTTTTTTTTTTAATAAACGTAAAATATAAGTCATCACTTATATGTTAGTCCTTTTTAATGATCGAATTAATTCTTTTCTAATCCTTAGCTATAGAAATGTCATGATGGGCATCGAAGCACGAATTATATTGCACCCGTTTTAAGTCTCTGACGGCCAAGTAAGTCAACTATCTTTAGAAAATAAAATTGATTAAATACCCCTAGGGTTTAATTAGTTTTTTGTTTTAGTGTTTAGTTTATAGAATGTGTTTAGAAGAATTGTTTTTTTCTTTAAAAAAAAAGGGATTGTCCGTTAATTGACCATTAAAGACTTAATAGGATCACAATATAATTTGAGCACTCGTGTCCATTATAGCATTTCTCTGTTTTACCAATTATATAATATACTCTCTCTGTTACTATTACTAAGTCACTGGCAATCAAATCGACAAAATAAAAGTAATTTGTTTCCCTAAAGTAATTCTATTTATAATTTTAATCAAACTAATAACAATGTCTAGGGAAAAGAGAGTGAAAAATAGTAAAATACTTAATAAACTCATAATAATAACTTATGATTAGCGATAAGGAAAGAGATTCAAACATGCCCATTGTTATCGACAATCTTGCGAATATCTTTTCCATATGCTTATACTGGCAAGCGAGCGAAACCTGGAAGAAGCAAAATAGAATAGAATACAAGAAGCAGCAGCAAGGAATTGAGAAGCCGCACAAAAGCAAGAAGTAAAAACAAATAGAATTGCGAGGTAGTTGCCAGCACTCGGCACCAAAGAAAACAGGAGAAAGAAAAACGAAAGAAAATAAAAAGGGTACTCCTCCGTCCCTAAATATATTTTACAAAAATCAAGATAATTCTCTAATCAACCCTCTTAAAATATCTTTATGCTCTTTATACTTTTAGACATCTAATAAAGAGGATAATAGTATATAAAAATACACTAATTCCTTTTTTTCCTTTATTTATTTATTTATTTTGACATCAGAGATAATAGTTGTCGTATTCAAACTTGGAGCAATTTTCCTGCTCATGTTCACACTTGGATACTTGATCCGAGGACATATATATTCTCTGCTACAGAAACTTCAGTTGTAAACTTTGACTTTCTTTAGGCAAAATATGAGACTTGATCTGGTCGGATCCTAATTTAAATATTTATTCATTCTTCTTCAACCCATTAAGGCTTCAACGAGAATGTGAGCATGTCCGATAAGGGAGTTCTCATTCTTCTCTTATTTCTCTTCATGTTTTCAACCCAGCATATAATTCCAGCGTTGCCTGCAAGAGTCTTATCACCGGGTCAGTACATGCACAATACTTAAACTTATATTCTTCTGTAAAACTCTGAAAATATTTTTGTTTGTCTCTGCAGCTTTACGTTACGGTTGTCACGGAAGTATCACTACACCTGGTTGTCCATGTCGATGTTGTCCGCCGAAAAGCCTCAGAATTGGTAACCAAATGCAACCCTACTTAATGGGAGAAACAGGTATGACCCGGACAAGTTAGGGCAAATGGGTAGGAAACGGACATGAGTCAACCCAGATGGGCTCAAGGTCCCAACTCTTGATACTTGAAAGTCAGAGTCACAGAATTAACGAGGACACATAGGTAGCAACCAGCTACCACTGACCTCCCAGGTCATTGACTTCTTAAATGAGCTCGAGTAAAGGTCTTGCTAGATCTCGACCTTTGACCTGGTATGCTCTCATCCGACTCATAAATCTTTCATGCCATGACCAGCGGTGCGTGACTCCTAATCACTCCCCAGAGCCAAGGATTACTGGGCACGACCTCACTAGAAGAGATGTTCGAGACTCTAAGGATCCACGGGGAGGTCGCAAAGTTGATCTGAAGGTCGGTTAGCGAGCTCGCAACTCTGAATAGAGACATGAATGGCAAGATCTCTCGTCTAGGGGAAACTCCACCATTCTAGGAGTAATTGGCGGGATCCGATAGAACCCCACTATTATTCTAATTGTCTACTGTTACGTCGTGAAGAGCCCAAATTTAGAAGGTAACGAACTTTTCTCTTACTTAATCAAAAATACACAATCAGTCTACAAACTAAGTGACTCTCGACTAAGCTACTGCATAGTTTTATGAGAACTTTTCTTTCTCTCGATTATATCTCAGAATACTAACTTAGGTATCAAAGCTCTTCCCCGAGTGACAACCCACTCCAGTGACCGTTTCCTTCATTTCTCAGGTTGCAAACTGTAGAGCTTCATCAGGATCTGTGGGGTGACCTGGAGTTTATTTTGGAACCCCATCACTTCTAGTGCCGTCTATGGGAAGCTGAAATAAGAAGCCTAGCTTTTTTTCTCATTTCACAAACAAAAAAACAACAATCCTAATGACCCAGTCTCAGCTGCTCGTGTTTAGCCTTATCGCCGAGGCAGACCACCCAGCAGAACACAATTGCGCACTGATGAAATAGTGCCTGAAATACCACCACCAGCACAGGATGTTGGCAATGATAATCTAGGGCCTAATACTCAATAGGAGCAAGAGGGGCCAACATAGTTTGGCCAAGCCCATGGGGTCCTAATCTGCCCTACCCTTGTGCAAGGAATGCTCAAACAGGGACATCCTCATTCTATGGCCAATAATTCAATGCCACAGAGATCTGGGAGAACACAGATGTCAGTCCCGACTGATCTCCTAGAACAAATGGTGGTAACCCTAGAGAGGGTATCCAGCAGACCAGACTACATGTCCACCGGGGGCACTTAGGAGCCTTCCCGAAGAAGTTCTTAGCCGCCCCGAGGCTAGGCAGAAAGGGCACAGCCTAGATAGCCTCCATCTTCAGAAACAAGGAATGACCTCTGACCTCAGGAAGCAGGTTGGGAAACAGGTTGAGAACAAGAGAGGTCACAGAGGAGAGCCACCCTACCTATGACCGACCTCAAAGAAAACTTGAACTACGGAATTGGATACGACTAGAGAGACAGGCTTAACCGAGTAGCCATGTCACAAAGCCAGAGATCGGGTCCTGAAGAGCAAGGGAGCTCGCTATGAACTCCTCTTTGAGTAAGGATACCTCCTCAACCCAGCCTGATCGAAATGACAGGAGATAACGCTCGAGGGGTAGCCCCCAATCCACTGAGGAGAGCATTTCCCTCTTCCAACAAAGAGACGCAGTGCAATTGGATCTTAAAGAGCCTTTGCCTTTTGTCCACAACATTTGAACTGCTAGGATGCCCCCAGGCTTCAAAGCCCCACACTTGGAGGCCAAATATGATGGCTTAGGTGAACCTCTGCAGTAGCTAGACGAAAATGTGTCCTACATGGAGATGTTTGAGTGCTTCGACCATGTCAAATGCAGAGCCTATCGGTCAACACTAACCAAAAAGGCCTAGTCCTGGTTCAAGGGCATCCTGAAGGCAAGCATCTCAAGCTGGACAAAATTGAAAGAACTATTTCTAGAAAACTATTAGAGCAGCTCAAGGTGCAAAAAGACATTAACGACCTCTTTACCATCAAACAGAAGGTCGGAGAAAGCACCTTCAGCTACTACGATTGCTTCAACAACAAGGCTGTCGTGACTGAGCAGAAAAATGATGCCATCTACATCACGGTCTTCAAGCAAGGTTTGCAAGGGGGGTATGTGGCCCTCAGGCTAGCAGAGGAGCTAGTGAAAACTATGAAGGAGTTGTAGAAGCTCCTGGAAAAACTGATCAAGGCAGAGGAGACAACGATCTAGAAGAAGATCCCTGGCTTTTCCTCAGCCATCGAGAAAGACAACAAAAGGCAACCAAAGAGCAGCCAATCCTCAAAAAGGGATAGGAAGGACCTCCACTCAAAGGGAGGAAAAAAAGAAAGACCATCCCAGACCTCTTGACCACTCCACTTAAGACGTCATGAGCAGAGATCATGGTGGTCATGGAGAAAAGAGATCTCCTGAAGTCGCCCAGGCCTCTCAAGAGTCTTGTGGCCAAAAGAGACTCGACCAAGTTCTGTCACTACTACGAGGACCATGGCCATCTCACCGAGGACTGCTTCGATCTCAGACGTGAGATTGAAAGATTGGTGAAAGAAGGTCACTTGCAAGAGTTCTTGGCTAGGAACGCAGGCCCGGCCTATCCGCCACCAGTAGTCCCTGAAAACCAGCGACCTCCTCTGAGATAAACTCCATAGAGAAGAGCTCAAAGTGAGCTTGAGGGGGAGACTTAGACCCCCCTCACAGTCTCCCTCCAGATCGGAGAATCCTTGGTCCGCAAAATACTGGTAGACATTGGAAGCACCCTAAATGTCCTATACAGCAAATTCCTTCGACCAGATGGGGATTGACAGGAGTTTGATGATAAGGTCAAATACAGCTCTGACCAGTTTTAATGGCAGCACAACATATGTTGATGGGGTCTTGCGAGCCCCGACCATAGTTTATGTGAATGACAGAGAAGTCACTGAGGTAATGGATTGGATGGTTGTGGACGCCCCTGGAACTTATAATGCCATCTTGGGCAGAATGGGGGTCATGGACCTATGAGCAGAAATCTCCCTGCTCAATTACAACATGAGAATCCAAGTTGCAGACACTTGGATCACCCTTGTGGGAGACAGACAGTAGGCTGTCGAGTGTTACTTGACTAAGGGTAACGTGGAGGACTCGTCGGAGCCGAAACAGAAGGAATGCATTGACCTCCTAGAGGAAGATGACAACCTCAGGATCTAGGCAACTGGTAGAGGAGAGAAAGTCTTCCTCAACACTTAATTCCCTGAGAAAGGGATCAAAGTTGGAGAGCTGCTCCCTCCAAAGATCAAAGGGAAACTTGTGGATTCCTTTCAAGAATATCTGAAGGTCTTGCCTGGTAGCCCTGCGATCTTGAAGGAGAGGACAGAAAAATGGCTAAACACAAGGTCAGGCTCAAGCCAGGAGTCAAGCCAATGAAGCAGAAGAAGAGGACAATTTCCTCCGAGCGCAACGAGGTCATGGCTCAAAAAGTCTGAACTCCTTTCGATCCTAGAATTTTGAAAGAGGTGGTATACCGGGAATGGCTGGCCAACCCAGTCGTGGTCCCTAAAAGGAAATGAACATGAAGGATGTGCGTGGACTTCACCACATTGAAAAAGTACTGCCAGAAGGTTTCCTACCCCCTTCTAAGCTTAGACTAGATGGTGGACTCAACAGTTGGGTACCAATGGCTGTGTTTTCTGGATGTTCACAAGGGATACCACCAAATCCCAATGGTGATTGAGGACATGGAAAAGACCTTGATTATCACGGAGGTCGGGACCGATTGCTACACCAAGTTGCCTTTTGGCTTGAAGAATACAGGGGTAGAGTTCCAGAGGGCAATGCACAAAGTCTTCGAGAACCAGCTTGGGAGGAACATCCAGGTCTATGTGGATGAAATCGTAATCAAGTTCAAGACCTCCAAAAATTTCATCGAAGACATCGGAGAAACTTTTCAGACCCTCAGACCTTCGGTGATCTTGGAGAGGGGCATTGATGCCAACCTAGACAAGATTAGAGCTTTGCTAGATATGGAACCTGCCAGAAACCTCAAGGAGGTACAGTGTCTGGCAGGAAAGATGGCAGCACTGGAGCGCTTCATCAGCAAAATGGCAGATAAAGGGGAGAGATTCTATGATGACATAAAGAAACAGAAGGACTTCCATTGGACCGAGGACTGTCAAGTGGCGTTCAGCAGGCTGAAGGACTTCTTGGGAAAGCCTCCCCAACTCGTCTCTTGGAGATTGGGAGAATAAATCTACACGTACCTAACTACAACCGAGAAGGCAGTTAGCTCGGTGCTGTTAGTAGAAAGGTCAAGATAGCAGTTCCCTATCTATTATATTGGCCGCTTGCTTCGAGGTCTAGAGACTAGATATTCGGACCTCGAGAAATTCTTGTACCGCATCATTAATACCTCGAGGAAATTGAAGCCATACTTTGAAGCTTACCTGATAAGAGTGTTAACAAATCTACCACTGAAACAAGCTCTAGCCAAGCCTGAGTTATCGGGCAGGATAATGAAGTGGTCTCTCGAGCTCTAGGGATATCAAATCCAATTTGAGCTAAGAAAAGCAATCAAAGCTCAAACTCTTGCGGACTTCATAGAAGAATGCACAAGTGTTCCACTGGGGCTCACAAGCACCTGTGAAAACAACGTCTAGACAATGTATACAGATGGATCAACGGAGAAAGAAAATTCAGGTGCGAGGATAGTACTAATCAGCCCTGAGGGAGTGAGAATCCCTTACTTTGTGATGTACAGCTTCCCAACCTCGAATGAATTTGTATATGAAGCTCTCTTAGCAGGTTTAAGGCTTATATGGGGTCTCAAGTTGTAGAAATTGCATGTTAAAACAGATTCATAGGTTATAGCCGACCAGGTCACTGGGGAATATGAGGCCAGGGAGGACAACATGATCAAACATCATAAAAGAGTAATAGACATCACCTCCAAACTAGAATATTTCCTTATCAAGCAACTACCCAAAGAGCAAAATGCTGAAGCAAAAACACTGTCTCTCCAAGCAAATACACTAAAGTCTATTGAGAGCTAGTCGGAACTAAAAAAATAGCCGCTGGTAGAACAATTGTACTCTCCAAGCATAAACCAGGACCAACGCTTGGTTATAAAGGATTAGGCAGACAAGAAATATCCAATCTACAGATTCCTCATACATGGCGACCTTGCATAGGACTCAAAAAAAGCTCGCCAAGTGCGAAAATGGTCCCCTCGCTATGTCCTGATAAGAAACGACGAGGTATGCAGAAGGTTCTACACCTAGCTATTACTCAAATGTCTAAGCTTAGGAGAAGGACAATATGTCATTGATGAGGTACACATAGGAGCAAACACAGTCACCAAGAAGATACTAAGAACAGGATACTACTGGTCCTCAATGGTTTTAGACAATGAGAAACACATACATGAGTGCACGAGCTGCTAGTTGCACGGGAACAAATCACATGTGCTACCAACAAGGTATCAATCAATCAATTCATCAGTACCATTTGACATTTGGGGCATTAACATACTAGGTCCCTTCCTGAAAGGATGGGGGGTGTTCAGTTCCTAATTTTTACCGTAGAGTACTTCACCAGATGAGTTGAAGCAGAACCAATGGCAACCATTTATCACCAGAAGTTTAGTCCATTGTCCGGAGAAATATTGTGTGCAGGTTCGGGACACCCCAAGCAATAATATCGGACAATGGAAGACATTTCTTTGACGACCTGTTCAAAATGTTCTACAAGAATTTGAACATTAAGCAGAGCCTGAACTCCGTAGCACATCCTCAAGCCAATGGGCTCGCCGAGGTCACCAATAGAATCATTATGGAAGGACTCAACAGAAGATTCATTGAGCTCGAGAAAGAAGGTCGCAAAACTGCTTAGTCGGACGAGATTCCAAGCATTTTATGGGCATACAGAACAATGCCTTGAAAAGATACTAAAGAAACACCATTCAACTTGGGTTTTGGAGTAGAGGTAGTAATGCCGGCTGAGGTCGTCATGCAGTCTTTAAGACTGATTGAATACAATTCAGTCTTAAATGAGGGAGATAGAAGGACAGACCTCGACTTCCTTGAAGAGGTCTTAAACAAATTAATGAAAGCAGATAGAACCTACAAAATTCAAGTGACAAATTTTTTCAACAAATGAGTGAAAGAAAGACACTTCAAGATAGGAGAAGTCGTCCTCCAAAGATCAAACGTTGGCAAACAAGGACAACTGACCAAGCTGCAAGAACGCTAGGAAGGACCCTACATTATCCAAGAAGTTTGCAAAGGAGGGAGCTACAAGCTCGCGGATCTCGAAGGAAGACAACTCTTAAGGCCTTGGAATGTTTGCCACTTAAAGAAGTTCTACGCTTAAGGGTCATCTAAGACTTTGTGGATCTCGTAGATCTATCAATTGAGCTTCGAAAGGACCTTGTCGAGCATTGCGGCAACCTCAACAACTCAATGGTGACCTCAATAACTCAGGTTGAATAAATCACAAGTTAAAGCAAAGTTTTTCAAGCTTATATGGATTTTATGCCTATGTCGGTCGTTTTAGTGCCAAAACAGTTCAAGTGCGTTATGCAATTATTGAAAAACCTCAAATGTAAAGGCAAATCATTGAAGGAAGTAAAACTATCATAAAAATTCAGAGGCCACAAACAGGCCCCTGCAAATATTGTAGAAAGTCAAGTGCATAAAGTCCTAGGCTATTACAAAAAGAGGTTCGTAGCTACTTTCGGGATTGGAGTTTCACAAATGGCATGTTATCATCATCCTCCTCTTCTTCTGCAATAGTGATTGGCTCAGAGCTTCTCGAAGGGACTCCCACTTCACCAACGTTCCCTAGCAAAACAGAAGGAATGGATTAGATACAAAAAAAGGGACTATATTAGAAATGGACAAACGCCCTGGAAAATTTTGGGTACCTATTCCAAAATAGTTATGCATGAGGCAGGGATAAATTTCTTGAAAAGAATCTACACTGCAGAACATGGGAATAATTTCAAGAGAAATCATGGCTCGAGGGGTGACATTTGAGACCTCCTTCATTGAAACCCCGACCTAAAGGGTAGCCTCCCAAGCAGGTTTCTTTTCCCTGTAGGGCCCACATCAGCTTGTCCAGCTTGAGCCAAGACCTCAGTAGTGGCAAACTCTTTTGGAGAAGCTTGATCCAAATCCTCACGAAGCCAAGGAAGAGGAGTTACCAACTCTGGGTGATAAAGTGTTGTGTTAAAGGTAGGGTTGGTTTTCAATTCAAGGTGAGTTTTCTTGACGTCATTAATCACCCCAACATACACCCCCATCATCTGGGGCCTCGTCAACCTCTGCACATACTTCTGGAGGGTAGGAATCCAATTGAGCCTCTCCACAGATAGGTTGCCATCCTTGTCACATAGATCCTGGAAATCCTCTAGCTTAGCTAAAGCTTCTAGACTTGCTCCTTATGCTGGTTTTCGGATTCAGTTAGCTTTTAAGTCTTCTTGTGAAGCCCATCCAACACCCTAGACCTGGCTTTGCAGTCGGAGTTAGCTTCCTCAAAATCTCTTCTGCACTGGGAGAGGAGCTTCGCCGATTCCCCAGCAGAAGCCACCAACTCAGCATTCTTTTTTTCTAGGTGAGCCTTGGCCTCCTAGAGTTCAGAGATAAGGGAGGCTAACTTTTTGTCCGCTCTGGCCTTCTTGGCCTGCCTTCTCAGGGGCTCCCCAAAGAAAATGTGACCCTACTAAAAAGAGCAAAAGAGGTCATGGTCAAAATCAAAAGGAAACAGGGCCAGCTGCAACAAGGCCGATTGCAAATTTGCAGAGGATCATGAAGACTTACCATTGTATAAAGGGAAGCACCAAACTTGTCAATCTCCTCATCAAACAGTTGCCGACAGATTTCCCTATCAACCAAAGGAGTACACTTCATCAGAAAAGATTGAGAGTGGGGCCATTGGAATAGAGAGTCGGAGGTTTCCATTGCAAGGTCAGGGATCCATCTTGCGGCATCCTTTGTAGAATGACCAGCCAGGGTTGCAACCCCCAACCTCTTCAAGGTGTCTACGACCTCCTCGGTAGCATAACTTGGAAACGTTGGTTTGGACTCGGAGGTCATAAGGGCTTTCCCCTTAGCAGCTGGGCTCGAGGGAACCCTTCTGGCTGATTGGGGAGAAGGTGAACAAGAAGTAGAGGAAATCTTGATAGGCCTGTCAGAGGCCTTCATCCCTAGAGCCCCCGAACTCCATTTAGAGGCACCATTGGTCTTCTCCGCCACTACCTGTCTCCCCCTACCCCGGGGAACATTAATGTTGGCTGCTAGGGTTGCAACAGAAGAAGCTCCAGCGGCACCCCAAGCTCTGCTAGATGGAATCGAAGTAGTTTAGAGTCATAAAAAATCCAAGTTGGGATCCACGTGTCAGTCCAGACAAAAAAGAAAAAAAGAATTAACAGTGCAAGGTCACAACCAGATAAAGGCAAAAATAAGCTAGCTTCGAAAAGGCTTTGTACCGGAGGGAGATATCCCCAAAACTGCCCTGAGGTGGACCATCCTACTTGACTCTACTAGACTTGGCCAAGTTGATCAAAAAAATACTTATGTTGGACTTGTTCAGGGGATAGGCCATGGAGCTCATTAAAAAATGAGCGGTTTAGGTTCCAGTCCGGATAGGGCTTGGATCGAACTAAATCACTCGGAAGTTGAGCGAAGAAGAAGAGGTTTTTCCAAGGCCCTACTGAAGACTAGAAAGGACTTGTTAGCTTATATCTAGGGTTAAACTGAAGATACCCTTTGGAAGACTAGGAGGTTGAAGACACACCGAGCTTGTAAAAGCACCTAAAGAGTTCTAGGGAAACTGGAACCCTGTAAAGGTGGCAGGTCACTGTGAAGGCAACCACCATTCAGAGAGAATTCGGGACGAGTTGAGCCTCGGCTAAGCCCTAGAAGTGGACAATGTCCAAGAATAATGGATGAAGGAAAGTAAGGAGGAAGCCTCACATGAGGTTAGAAAGATAAAGGACTATGTGTCCCTCGCACCCACTGAAAGGGCGCTGATCCGCTGTGGCAACGACTATGGTGTCTCTACCTAGCCCCAACTCCCCGTTCATGTCAAAAATCTCATAAGGGCCAAGAACTAAAGAGAAAGAATAAGCCTCTATTTTAGAAAGATCAAGAGTTTCGCCCCTAACAAGAGGAGCCCTGGCAAAAACTGGATGCCAATAAAAAACTCCATTCTCAAAATCTATGGAAGAAGGAGCAGGAGCTGCCTCCCCAATAGGAAGGGAAGAGGTACTAGATGCAGAAGATGTTGTTGTCGACATCTTGGGTTTTTTATAGGAAAAAGCTAAAAAAGGTGAAATTTGTTCAAAGGAAAAAGGAAAAAAACTCACTCGGTGAAATCTTGGAAGATGAAGAGGAGATTTGACCGGATGCTCAAGCAGAAGGAAGAAGGAAAACCTAAGGCAGGAAGCTCTGCAAATTTAAGCAAGTAGTAAGAAAAGTTTAGGTAAATCCTAACATATTCTAAGACTCCTAATTTATATGGAAGAAGGAGTCTCGCGGGTTTTAGAACGCGACAACCTCCTAAACCCAAAATGAGTCAGCTTTTCATCCAAAGTCAAAGCGCCGCGACTTTCCAAAAAACTAAGTGGGGATGACTTTCCAAAATTGGAAATGCTTCCGTTCTCTTCGAAGCGGAAGCAATGGGACCTTGCACATTTGAACCGAACGAATCAACTCTCCAAGAAGCCAAGAGGACATGTCTTCTTCTAGAAATAGCCTTTACAGAATGAAGCAGCCAGACCTTTCAAGGGTCACGATCTAAAGATGGTAAACCTTAATACTTGAAGGTCAAGCTCGCGAGCAGCTACAAGAAATGGCTCGACCGCTTAAGGGTTGCGACCTACAGATGGCAATCCATAATGCC
>JAOXNR010010639.1:0-31474 GCA_028571225.1 Parsonsia alboflavescens
TTTGTGCATCAGAGGTCGTTTCTTAAACCCCAATTTATTCTTTAGATCATTCTTCAAATGCTGGATGATTGTGCTGCTATTTTGACCTCCTCTTAGAGACACATCTAGTAATCAAACGCTATCATATTATCTTAGTTTGTGAGGCATATCTAATTGTGTGGTGTACCCTTGCCTTAGTGATGATATTCGTCTCATTGATAGAACATTGGGGGCCTTTTCCTTTCTCTGTTATGCAAAATGAACATCTTATAAACATTTGCTAAAATAAAGCCACTGCCCTTTTTTTTTCCTACCACTTTATCTGTTTCTTTTAAAAATTTTCCCACATGCGCAGAGTATAGAGTTAAACTGGAGATGATATGTGTTTGGTTCTGGGATCATAGGAAATACTAATTCCATCAGCTATTATGTTGGTCTATTGTATCTCCCCTCTGTGCTTGCTTTGCTTCCCTGTTTGAGGTTCGTATGCATCGTCTAGGAAATTTTGTTGTGCTTCACTAGTCAAATTAGATTAGGTCTTGCAGAAGAATTTCTTTGATGTATTCTTGTGCTTTATTGTCTTTGAGAAGCAAGATGTTGCATCTTTTCTCTCCTAATTCAAGTTTCTGCTAGACTCCAGTAGAATTCCTTGATCATGCTAATTTGAATCTCCTTTGATGTTCTTCGAATTCAGATTATGAACCCATTACAGAGCAATCGTGGCTTGAAGATAACTGGTCTATCCCCATATTGGTTTGATGATGCACAAGCAAGTGCTGTAAGTAACAAGAACGATATGCAATCGCTGTTCCTTTTGACTGGACCCAACGGTGGTGGTAAATCAAGTTTGCTGCTATCTCTTTGTGCAACTGCATTGCTAGGGATATGTGGTTTCATGGTTCCTGCAGAATCAGCTTGTATTCCTCATTTTGACTCTATTATGCTTCACATGATATCCTATGATAGCCCTTCTGATGGAAAGAGTTCATTCCAGGTAGATAAGGTTTACATTGAACTATATCATTGGTGACTGTTATTTCCTCTTTCCTTTTTATTGTTGTTGTCTTGCTGATGGTTAACAGGAAGATTGATAATTGACTGAATGAAGTATTCCTGATCTCTCTCTGTGCACTTGCTGCACGTTAGTAAATTGAGACTAGCACCTTATATATTGAATCTGTGTATAGACTACTATAGTGTTTAGGAAACACAGTATTTGGTGCTAAGTTTTGATTTCATGACTTGGGTGATGTTTTGTCATTTGGAAGCTTATGGACTATGGCATTTATATAAAAAAATCTATATCCAATTAATATCAGTTACTTATTTGTCTTTGTGATAAGTCTGCTCTTTGAAATGCTATATCTGATGAAGCATAAAATTATAGCCCTACTGTAAACTGATACAGTACATGGTTTTTCAGCACCGAAACTTCTATTAGTCTCATTTCCATCTATGAATGTATCAGATTGAAATGTCAGCGATTCGTTCTCCAGTTACTGGAGCCACT
This sequence comes from Parsonsia alboflavescens, assembly GCA_028571225.1. NCBI lineage: Eukaryota > Viridiplantae > Streptophyta > Magnoliopsida > Gentianales > Apocynaceae > Parsonsia > Parsonsia alboflavescens. Next base: position 1,490 of record JAOXNR010010639.1, read on the forward strand.
TCAAGAAGCCTTGTACTCATAGCTGAAATATGTCGAGGGACAGAAACAGCAAAAGGGACATGTATTGCTGGGAGTGTTGTGGAGAGTCTTCATGCAGTTGGTTGTCTGGGCATTATATCTACCCACTTGCATGGGATCTTTGACTTGCCGTTGAATACAAAGAACGTTGTATATAAGGCAATGGGCACAAAATGTATTGAAGGTGAAACAATACCAACTTGGGAACTGATTGATGGAGTCTGCACGGAGTACCTTGCATTTGAAACAGCTCGAAGAGAAGGAATTCCTGAAACAATGATTTGAAGAGCTGAAGAGTAATATCTTTCAGCTTACAATAAAGACACAGTTCCAAGAAAATATGGATCAAATGCAAAGCATGTTACTTTTGGGATCAACGTCACTGACTCAGATTTGGCTTCCACTCAACAAATTGAGGTTAGGGAGAGACCTATTCATTCTAAAACAAACTCATGGAATGAATCAAAGATCCTATGGGAAGAAATAGAAAGTGCTGTCTCAGCCATCTGCAAGACAAAGCTAATGAAGCTCTACGGGAAGGAAAACGAATCAGATCTTCCATTACTGAATTGTGTTTTAATTGCTGCAAGGGAACAACCACCACCATCGACAATAGGTGCTTCAATTGTCTATTTGATGCTAAGGCCTGACAGAAAAATTTATGTGGGACAGGTAGTTTTCTTTCTTTATCAGTCATTTTACTCTTGAAGATCAACAAATGTATGTTCAGACATATAATTCAACTAAAATTGGCCCATAACTTAAGAAAAAGAATGTGCAAATCTATCTCATAGCAGAAAACAATGGATTCTAACTCTTATTTTAAGCTCACTAGGTGAAAATTATTTACTCTGGATCTGAAATAACCGTTGAAACAGATTGATGATCTTGAGGGCCGAGTCCGTGCTCACCGATTCAACGAGGGAATGCAAAATGCAGGATTCCTGTATTTCATAGTCCTTGGGAAGAGCATTGCTTGCGAACTGGAAACACTGCTCATCAACCAGCTTCCTAATAGAGGTTTTCAACTTACTAACATTTCTGATTGTATGCACAGAAATTATGGCTCGTCTCCTCAGTCCTTAGAAAGTATGGCAATGCTGAGATGAAAGAAAATCTCTTCCTTTTATCATATTAGGCAATGTGTAGAAAACTTGCAGAAGGCTTGTGATTTAGTTGTTAGTGAACCCCCCATTCTAGCTAAGATCATTTTCCATAGCTTCAGAAAAGCAGTCACAGCCTCTCTGCAGCAATTTTGGTCTGATGGAAATTGATCTGTTGGTGTAATTCTATGTAGTCTCAGCTAAAATGGTGAGCTTTTGTTTGACAATGATTTCAACCAATCACCTCAGATACTGAAGGAAGGGTGATATCTTGTTTTCTGATCACCAAAACCAATCTTGCTGCCCTTTTAACCAAACTTAATGAACCATTTTAATATATATTATCTTTGTTTTTTATGGTTTTTCCTCGGTGCATCCAGTGAATTCAATATTTTTTTGTTTTCAGTTAAGCATTGTTATAAAGGTTGAGATCTATTTGAACCTCAAATGTTGTTCATATAAATGTTTGTTCAAGTGGTTTGAAACTGTGGATTAAAAGTTGGAATTAAATGTACAAATTCTCACTTAATTTAAACTACAAACTACAGGTACTGAAAATATAATTGATATAATCATAGGAGACAATTACACAGAACTTAACCTATACAAACCAGTGTTTAATGGATTCTAATTAATTAACTGGAGTTCTAGAAAAGAAACCAGTAATTCGGTGTGGAATCTCAATGAGTCATTTGCAATGTCTTAAAATGACATCCTTCAAGCAACCAGATTTCTCCCCCATCATGAAACCTAAGAACTTGTAAGAAGAAAACAAGAAGACCTAAGAAAATTGGAAAGAATGGTGCAAAACAAGGGATTTTAGGACAAAATGCCAAGTTGGTACCTCAATTGTTGGTCCCTAAGTTGTCATATGGACGACTAATTGCCCATTTCTGTTTGTACTTGTTCTTGTGTTCTCTTGGCTGAATTCTCAACATACCATCTGCTAGGGAAATACCATTTTGGTGCCAAAATTCTTGTTGACTGATGTGTTATATCTACGACTAAGTCCTCATTTCCAGTTTGTTCTAGTTCTTCTTGTGTTCTCTTGGCTGAACACTCCGCAGAGTATCTGCAACTGAAGAGTTTGAACCTGTAGCATTGCACTTTCCTGTAAACAAGAAGAAAGCTCCTTAAGATTTCTACACTTCACCACATGTAATTGCTGGAGCCGTGGAAGATGCTCTTCAGAGGCATTCCATGTTACAATGTCCAAATTAGACAAACTCAGGTACTTGAGTTTTGGGAATTGTCCAACTATCATGTCCCATATTGGCCCCTTAGAGGCGCCTCTTTTCAATTCAAGAACCTCAAGATATTCAAGATCCCACTGCTTCTGAAATCATTTCCCATGACAGGCCAAAATTTGATAGAACTAATGTTTTGAGGTGTGGAGGAAACAAAATGGTCTCCCAAGGATATGGCAGATCATGATTCTTATGGTACATCATTTCTATTGATATAAGTGAATATGGACAGCAATTCAAGTTTCTTGAGAAAGTCTAATTTGGGAAAGGGATGCCAATACCTGTCAGCTTTGTCTTTCAACTCTCCTAGATTTGGCATTAGCATCAAAATCTTCTCAACCACTTCTCCATAACTTGCTTGCACATGGTAGAGGCGTTGCAGGTTGCTGAAAAGGGAGGACTCCAACAAGATCTTCTTTTGACTCTCTCTGAAAGAAGCATAACCCTCGAAACAGAAATGTCTTAATCTAACCATCCCGGAAAACTCCTGAGGCAGACAATATCGGCTGGCCTTATCTTTGCATTCTACAATAAAAGTCTCTAGGTTCCAGAACTCGTGAATTCTTGAAAAGATCTAGTAGTTAGAGTCTGAGATCAGAATAGCTAAGGGCATCAGCTGAATCAATTTGCACAATTCAGGGCCATAAGGACATAAGACTTGAGGAATATACAGCACCGTGAGAGATTCTAAAGCCCTGAAGTCCCTGAAACTCAATGATACAAATGAGAGCCCTTGCACGAAGACCAGAAGGGTCTGATTCAACAGCAACAAAGGATAACATGAGAAACTGAGATCCGGAGGGAAATTGAGACTTATGTTTCCCATCCAATTTCAGCATAAAGCTTTCTTCTTTAGATTTTACAACAGCATATTCGAGTAAGAGATCATGGACTTGACTTGCATCAACCCCACCCGTGGGTCTTCTTCTGGAAACCTTTACAAGGCTTCTATTGATAAGATTATTTAGAATATCCTCTGCTATATCCTCCACACGTCTTATTGCACCCTCTTTTGCATGAACAAAACCACCGGCAATCCACAGCAAAATTAAATCCCTGGTGGGCACATTTACATCCTCAGGAAATGCTGAGAAGTACAGGAAACATGGTTTCAAATCATCTGGAAAATATTGGTAACTAAGTTCTAATACCTTCCGACAATGCCCTTCTGGATCCTTGAGTAGAATTCTCATCAAGGTCTCTGCAACTTCCTTCCATTCTTTTCTTTCTTTCACTCGTAGGATTCCAGCTACCAGATCAAACTGTTAGGGGTAAGCCTTTGCAGTTTGCTGCAATCTCCCGACCAACCCTTACTAGTTCTGGAGGAAAGGTTTCGGTTTCAAATAATTTCAAATGTAACAATTCCCAGCATTCTTGTTCTGATATTGTTGCAAGACGATGATTGAAGGCCATAATCTGAATTGATTAACAAAGTCTTCAAATCATAATTCTGCTCCCATTCTTATCATCTGGGAAACAGATTTTTATACTGTCCCATGCCTCAATATTCCAAATATCATCAATGAGTATTGTTAAAATATAGGCTTGGGCCTAACTCAACCCCAAAAGCTAGCTCAAGAGGGAAGGATTGCCCAAGCCCATATTTTAACATGTTATCAGAGCCAATGCCCGTGTTAGTGTTTGTTTGCCGATGTTGGGCCCCTATGTTGAATTTCAAGCTCCAAATGGCCCTGAGCATAAGGGGGTGTGTTGAGAATCCTACATCAGATATATGTAAGGGCATATTGTAGTATATAGGAACTTGGGCAATCCTCCCCCCTTAAGCTAACTTTTGGGGTTGAATTAAGCCTAAGCCCATATTTTACCATGGTATCAAAGCCAAAGCCTGTGCTTGTGTAGGGACATGGGCAATCTCAACATTAAGTTGAGGAAGTTCTTGAGCTTCAGATAGTTCTTGAGCTCTTCGGACTCTAAAAGCATCCAGTCTGCCCAAAATGAAAAATAACCTTAGCAAACTAATTGCAAAGATATTAAAAAAATAAATGTCACACACATATATGGATATATGTATATATATACCTGCTTATTGCATGTACAACTAATTCATCATTTCCCATTTCCTTTTGTTCTTCTTTGATTCTCATGGCAGAATCCTTAGCTGACCTACTGCAATCCACTAATCTGATTACTTGCAGTGTTGCAACTTCTACCAAACATGGAGGGAGTTCATCAAGGTCCCGACAGTCGTACACGTGTAATTCCTGGAGGCATGGAAAATGATCTTCAAAGGACTTCCATTCTTCAATGTCCAGGTCAGACAATTTCAAGTACTTGAGTTTACGAAATTGCCCATCAATCGTCTCCCAAATTGGTCCCACAAAGGCTCTATATTTTAATTCGAGAATCTCAACATTTTCAAGTTCCCCAATCTTGGAAATCTCTGCCCATGGTACTCCCCAATTAAACATAACCAATTTTTTCAGGTATGGTGGAAAATCCAACTTGGAAAATCTTCCAAAACCCTCAAGACTTACCTCTAGTGATTCAAGTTTCTTGAGAAAGTTCAATTTGGGGAAGGGATAGCTTGCTTCTTTATCTGATCCATAAAATACAAGTTTTAGCTCAGCAAGATTGGGCATAAGCTTTAAAATTTCCTCAATATCTTCTTCATAACTTGCTCTTATATGATAAAGCCAACGCAAGTTATCAAAGAGAGAAGGCTTCTCCCAGATTTTCTCACTGCGGTACCGGAAAGAAACAGAACCTCCAAAGCAGAAATTTTTTAATCTCAACATGTTGGATATATCTTCCAGTGACAAAAGGAAATTTGGCCTTCCTGATAGTGACCTCTCCATTATAAAGCTCTCCAGGTTCTGGAGCTTGTGAATCTTTAAAATGACCTTAAATCCTTCTTTTGGATAAAATCTATCAATAGCTAAAACCCTCAAATGAATCAATGTGAACATTGCAGGATCATAACCAGGAATGAGTTGGGTAATATGCAGCACTCTCAGAAGTTTAAAGGAACTGAAGTTCAACAGAAAAGCCTGATTAATGGGAGAGGAAAAGATAATGAGAGCCCTCATACGAGGACCAGACGGGTTTGACTGAAGAAACTGCTCCCAATTATGACGATAGATGCACAGACGATATTGATCTTGCCATCGATCATGAACACCAGTAGAGGATGAAGTGGAGGTGTTAGCCTTACCATCTCCTGATGATAATATTTTCAGCATAAACCTTTCATCACGAGCTTTTGCTACAGCAAACTCATGTAAGAGATCATGAACTCGACTTGCATCAACTCCACCCAAGGATCTTCTGGAAACCATTACAAGGCCTCTATTGATAAGCTTATTCAAAATGTCCAATGCTGCGTCCTCTAAGCTTTTCAGTTCATTATTTCCTAATTGGACAAAACCTTCGGAAATCCATAGCGAAATCAACTTCCTTGTGGGGACATCTTCATCCTTGGGAAAAGCTGCAAAATAGAGAAAACAAGGCTTCAAATCATCTGGCAAACTTTCGTAACTAAGTTCTAATACTTTCCGGCACTGTCCTTGTGGATCCTCAAGTAGAATCGTCACCATGCTTTCAGCAACTTCCTTCCAATTTTCTCTCTCTTTCGCATGAAGGATTCCAACAATCAGCTCAATAGCAAGGGGTAAGCCTTTGCATTTTGCCGCAATTTTACGTCCAACCTTGATGAGTTCTGGAGGAAAGCTTCTGTTTCCAAATAACTTAACCTTCAACATATTCCAGCATTTTTCGCCTGATAATGGTAAGAGATGATATTTTGTACTCCCTAATCCAGCTTTTGTAGCAATGTCTTCAAACCGGCTTGTGAACATAATCCTACTCCCATTCCGATCATCTGGGAATGACTCTTTGATATCATCCCATGCCTGAATATCCCAAATATCATCCATCAGGATGAGGTATCGTCTACACTTCAGACTTTGGTACAACTTGTGATCTAAACCATCATCCCCATAATCAAATCGTTTACTTTCATCACTAACTTGTTGCAAAATATCAAGCAACAATCTCCTCTTGTCATGTACATGACTAACACAACACCTTGCCCGAACATGGAAATCACAGGTACCTAGAAAAAATCGAAACACTGAATCAGCAAGAGTAGTCTTGCCAATTCCAGGCATGCCCACAATTGAGATAATGTGTAGCTCTGGCAGTCCTTTTCTCAGTTGCCCTCTTATTTTCTCAGCCTCCACCCCAAAAATCACAAGTTCAGTTGTGCTGTTTCTGTCTTGCAGTCTCTCTTTGGAACTTAGGACGGCATTATCATTTTGGAAATTAGAATCTGCTAAAATTTGTGTGGAAATGCAAGAAGGATTTTGCAATGAGATGTCTTCTCTTGTCTTGTTTTTTATAGCTTCGAGCTTGATCTTGATTGCATTAATTTCTTCAAGGACCTTAAACAGGCACAACTTGGAACAGCAGATGGAATCAACTCTGAGTATAAATGAGTCAATGATAAACTCAATTTGATATGCAATGTCAAGAAAACAAATCCATTGAATTTGAAGATACTTGCATTGGCTAGCCTGCTCTGCAATTTTACCAAAATCTTCACTTAGGGACAATAGCTCCTTAAGAACTATATCAATGTGATGCTCTAAGGGAGCAACTAAATCAACCTGGGTATTGAGCAACTCCTTCATATTCTGGACAAGATAATCAATAAAGCCCTGTCCATTAGTTCTTGGGAAGTCAGACTGTAATGACTTTGGAACACACAATTCATAATATTTTCTTATTTCTGCCTTTGCAGTCATAAAAGTTGCTTCCAAATCTGTTACGTTTTTATTCATTTCCAATTCCCTACTAGTCTTTCCATTTTTTCCTTCATCGTTGAGCAAGTAAATAGCACATACAGCGTCAATAATCACAGCATTTATACTCTCAAAGAGATAATTGGAGCACTGACCTTGATCTGTATACTCATCTGAAGATTTATCCACAATAAATGTAACCAGAAATTTCAGCTCCTCTCGCAGGCTCAGATTAGTGTTTGAGAGCTCCAGTATATCAAGAAGGCCCAAGTCAAATTTATCCATCACTATTTCAACTGAGTTTGAAGCTTTTAGAATTCTGATATGGATCTCTCTAAAGTCTGGATGTGCCGGACTAATCATTTGAAGCTCAGACATAAGATGCATGTTCAACTCGTTCACTGCCCCATCATTCATCTTATCATCAATGCAACATAGATAAAAGAGACATGACATGTTGTCCAACAGAAGTTCAACATGAATTTGGACATCTTTCAATTTTCCATGTTTTCTACACCTTTTTGCCATAAAGCCAAAGAGATTTCTCAAATACCTCAGGATTTTCTGGGCAATTCCAAGTTGTTCCTTTATAGGGCCAGCCAATTCAACACCACATCTCATAACATATTCCATATTCTCCAGGAGGGAGTTGAGATTTTCCAAGACAGCTTCATCACTCATGCTGGTGATACATCTTGAGGATTTGGTAAGCATGGAATAAACCTCTTGGATATCAGGCTTTATCATCTGAAACCTTTCTAAGACACTAGAAAGTAGACAACCCAAATTCATGCGATACTTTTTTGATGAAATTCGGGTCATGTCTGTCCACAATCTTTGGAGGTCCTGATCTGCACTTTGGAAGACACTGTAGATACTCTTGAGGAGAACTTTCAATTTTCCATGTTCAATATGCCACTTTTCTTTGCAACAAAAAAAGACTCTGAGCAAGCCTGCCTTGAATCTAAGTGCTTTCACTTCATCTTTTAGAGGGAATATACAATCCAAAGATTCCAAACTTCTCTCCAGCCACTTCTGTTGATCTGCAATGTTATCAATGCACAAATATAACTCATTATATTTCTATTTATCTGTAAAATCCAAATAGACTAATTTATTTATCCTAATTTTAAAAGAATAGCTTCTCATTATATCTTAAACTAATGAATATTTCCATAGTATTACTCCCCCATTCCAGAAATATCTGATGCTCACTTTGTTTGGAACATAAAGGTATAAAAAACATGGAACTAATAATAGAAATCTTACCCATAATCATGGAACCATGTCCTATTTTTTCTGCCACATAATCAAGATCAATTTTTCTAGGGAGCTTTCTCACATAAATGTCCTGTACAATCTCTTTCTGAGGATCTTCAAAGTCCATTTTTATGGCCTTAATTTCTTCAATTAAAACAAGCAAACACAGATGGCGGCTAGAGTTCCCGACAAATCCAGGCAAAAATGCACTTGCAATGAAATTTTCTGCCCAACTTCTTATGTCACTTAAACGCATCATTTGGATTTCAAGTTCTTTTGATGTCCAGTTTCTGATAATGTCAATTAGGGACAGCATCTCCTTCTCAAGAACCTCAAGCATTGGAGGAAGAATATCAAAGTCGGGGTTAATTTCTGTACAACTCCATCCATACCTCATTCTCATAGGAATCTCCATTAGGTGACCTACCATGTCCTGTGCATTAGTTCTTCGGAACTTAGTCTTAAGTTGCCATGGCTCTGGAATATAAATGGTATATGCTTTTCTTGCTACTTCCTTGGCTGTCTTTTCAAAGTCCCACAATTTTGAAACTTCCATCTTCAACATGCTGAAGCGATCAGTATTCTGCTCATATAGTAAGTAAATAAGACATCCCATGTCAATGATAGAATCACTTACATGCTGTAGGAAATAATTGGAAATCTGATTAAGCTTAGAAATCCAATCTTCTTTGTACAAATGGGCTTCTTCTGTGTCGCGAAAATGGTTTTCATGTATTCCAAAAGATATAGAGAGAAATAGCAGTTCCTCGTGAAGGGATAAAATCTGTTCTTTGTTAGATGCCAGGAAGTTAAAGTAAGTGTCTGGAAGCTGCAGTATATTGTCCCGAAGAGAATTAAGAAAACTCCAAAGAAAAATCCAAGAAAGTTCATCCACCAAAGTAGAATTTTGTGGTGATGACTTTGAAGATTTAAGAGCTTTGATATAGATCTCTCTAACATCTCGCTGGGCAGGACTGAAATTTCGTAGATAAGATGAAAGATGCATTTTCATCTCATTGGCCATCTCACTGTTCATCATTTTGTTGACAGAACAGAGATAGAGGAGACATGACATCCTATCAACCAGAAATTCAGCATGAATTATGAGATCTTTGAATTTCCCAGCTTTACTGCACCATTTTGCAGTAAAAGCAAGCAAATCTTTCAAAAATGTTAGGCCCTTTTGAGCAGCTTCGATTTCTACCTTTACTGGAGCAATTATTTCATCAGCCCCATACAATTGTAGAAGAAGCCAAATATTAAAAAGGAGGCGTTCGAGATTTTTCATGACAGTTTTACAATCCCTACCGATCGTTAATCTCGAACATTTGGACAGCAGGGTATAAACTTCACGGATATCAAGATCTAAAAGCTCAAATCTTTGTAGTGCCCTGGAAAGCAAATCACCCATGGGTGACCAATAGGACTTGGAATCTTCTGATGAAATCCTGTAGAAGTTTGTCCAACATCTCCGAATATCGAAATCTACACTTTGGAACACTGTTCTAGAACGAACAAGAAGAGCTCGCAAATGCCTGTTTTCAAGGTTATTATGATTTCCTCCGCACTTGAGAAAAACTCGTAGAAAGCCAGCCTTCAATCGAAGTGTGTGGACTTCAGCTCTGATTGAAGGATCCAGTTCGGTTTCCACCCGCCATAGGAAATTTAAAAGACTATACGGATCGCCTGAGAAAGCCATCTGAATATCTGATTTTGAAAAGGAAAAAAATTTGATTACAGAGAGAAAAGACTCGGAAGAGTGGGTCTAAAGTTTCTAAAGGAATGGCAACAAGATTTTCAATCAGCTTTGAGAAATCCATTTCTGTACTATTCTGAAGAAATTCACCTCTAATTTTGAAAATGTTGTACTCAGATAAAGAATATTGATCACCACATTATTAGTGGCAGTGATATTTAATTGTTTTAGAAAAAATTATGAAAAGTCAACTTGGAGTTTCGTAATAAAATTTGCTTTTATATAAAATTATGGAAAAGTTTCAAATTTAATAAAACTTGAATCAAAAAGAAATTGACTTGGTAAAACCACTTGTCTAATTCAAGTCTTCAAAAATATTTTCTAAACAAGATTGCTGTCCTTAGTTCTTTCTTTTTTCCATTTTTTAAGACCTTGAACTATCACATTAAAATGATATAAATAATACACGTACTCTATAGTACACCTGTTTACTAATGCATAATCTTAGTAAAGAGATATTGTAAGCAATAATATTGCAAAAATGACTACATCTCCCTTTTTTTTTTTACCTTAACATGATCAAATGCATTTCTTACTCAAAACTATTTTTTATCTAAATATTATCCAAAACATGACAAAAAGCTCTAGTCAACAGGCAAGTCACAATTGTAACTAAGCTACAATTGTTTTAGATTTTTGAAGCTGAAAAATCTTCAACTTTTGTAAAATAACAAGTCCCTAATGGAGTTTTTAGAAGCTTTTTGATAGCAGCAAGAAACAGGAAATAGAAAGACCGATGATATCAAGTCATATGATCCTGGAAATTCAATAATCAAATTCAATTCCATGAAAATATGTACATTCATGTCTACAATTCTGAAAACCTTTTTAAATGATTAACTGTTTTATCTTAAGCATAACGACTGCATTGTGGAAAAAGGCATGCATATCCTAGCATCAGTAGGTATGCCCATTTTATGCATGTCATAAAAAAAGGACAAGAAAATGGCAACTGAGATGATGACCACCAAAACACTGCAATTTAACCTAATTGCAAGACCATGAAAAACTTACGTCCATGGCATTCAGCTTATGTGGATTACCTTATTACACTTAAGAAATCATCAGAATGTTTAACAATGCCTTAGTTGAGAGCCCAGAATATTTATCCTCAATACATGTAAGGTCAATTTATGGGGGAAGACCTGATTGCAAGCTCATCCGCGAGGCAGAAACACGCATAGAGATACCAACTGAATATGAGCAAGTGCCAGGGAAGTAAGTTACTGAACAGAACAACTTGTAATCATATATGCAAATGCTTGAAAAAGAAAATTTTAATTCTGCCTGAGGTGTCTAGTATTCTGAAACAACCGATTGATTTCTTTAATGGTCAAACTCATTCAAATCAATGAATTGTTGTATTAATTCACTAAAGTCATTTAAAATCTGGGAGCCACCAACTTGATTAAAATTCTACACTAAGAAATAGTTATAGATGTCTAGCAGAGCAAACGGTGTAGTTGGTCTAAATTTGTTTCATTTCAACACCTGGCCAAAAGGGACAAATCCTCACCTAATTTATATTAGTTTCACATACTTCAGAAAGAGGAACTATCAACTGCTAGTAAAGTTTCCTGGATGTAAATGATTCTTAAACTAAATTACAGCTTGAAAAAGCAACTTTTGATGGAATATTATTTGAAAATCTGGTGTGACTGGAATTACATTTATCTGATATAATTGAACTTCTCTCTAGAAGAATAATCCAAATTCCCTTAAGGAAATCCATTCAAGCTCCTGGCATGCTTGAATCTGAAAAAACTAGGTTTTGTACTCATCAAATCTTATCAATCAACTAGGGACAGCTCGGGCAATTTCGACTTATCACCTAAAGATCATAAGTAAACAGTAAGCAAGCAGTCATGAAACTTAAGAAGACTCAACCTTAGAAAATGTCAATCAAGACACCACATTGTCTTAAATTAAGGATTGCTTGGAAAACTTTATGCATGTTGGTGAATTCATTTTGTTGTGTGACAGGAACTGACAAAGATTATGGTTGTCGCACTATGCCTTTTTGTGGATAAACCTTTAAAACACAAGCAATCAGTAGATACCAATAAAGATGATCATTCACGTTACCCAATTGGGATGATATTGATGCTGACTTCTATCTCCATCACTGACTCTGACTCTAGTTGACACACTTTGCGATTTCTGAAAACTAAAATATTTACATTACAAGCTTAAAGCACGGATAATCTTACAAACACAAAGAAAAAAAAATACAGTTTCTTCTCCTATCATCGTACACATGAGAAAAGTCTGTGACTTCTGCAACTAACAAACACATGGCTTCCTTAATTCTTTACACCAGGGAAAGATTAGAAAATCAGAACAAGTCTAGACATTCATAATCCTAAAGTAATTTTTTTCCAAGAAAATCAGTCAAACAAGAAAGAATTCTAAAAAGAGAGAAAGAGACACCAAAATAAAATCTAGGAAAAATCAGAATAAAAGAATGGATAAAAGAAAGAGGAGGGAAAGGAATTGATGAGACAGAAAAGGAAGGATAAAATACATACCGGCGAGTATGAGCACCGCAAACCAAAAGATCATTTTTTGAAATAATAAATGTGAGAACTGAAGGTGGAGAAATACCTGCAATTTGCCCTGAATGAACATCAAGAAAAATGGGGAAAATGAAGTTCTAAGAAATGAAGGGAGAAAAGAACCAAAAAGGCAAGAGCTTTGACAGTTAGTTATGGAAACACAGATGAACATCGAGAAAGATCGGGAAATGAAGTTCTAACAAAAAAAGGTCAACTAATGCTACTCGGCTTTTGCGTCATGTTCTTGGCATGGATCAGAATCCCAATTCTATATTCTCAACTGGTTGGGCAATAATTGAGCTTTGTGCCTTGGCCAGGTCAACCAAGAATTATGGGAGACATGAAATAATTTTTTTTACAATATAAAATTAGCTATGGATATAATAAAAATATTTTCGAAGGTAAAGGGTTTATTTAGGTTTATGATTAAATAGGTCACCAGGTTAGCAGAACCTGATTCTAATCATTGCAAGAACCAAGTATTTGAAGGATAAAAATCGAAAGAGCGAGTAGTAAGTTCCTCTAATTAATAATTGAGAAAATTTAATCTAAAATATTACTTAAATAATGTTAGTTTCGATCAAGTTTTTGTGTCAATTCTTTGAAATTATACAAAATGGTAAAATATACATACACCATATGTAATAGTTAGTAAGAGAGGAAAGAAAAGACATTGATCGTATTTCAAGATTTAATATACAAATTTAATCTATTTCAACCTATTCTAATTAAAGGTATAATATACTTACCTCTTCTTTAATTTAATTTAAAATATTATATATATAGAGAGAGAGTAATGTTAGTGTGTGCTTGACTAACAAGTTCAGTAGTTAATCATCTAACGGTCAATTAACGATAAACTAAATTTTAAAATAATAAACTAAATCTTAAAAGGATAAAACTAAACATTAAAATGATAAACTAAACTTCAGGGATACTTAATTAAATTTTAATTAATTGTTTTTAAAAAAAAGATAGAAACCGTTAACTTTGACCATTAGTTAACTAATTACTGCACTCGTTAGTGTGCACGATCAAACACACATTAACATTTATATATATACGATTTTTTTGCAATGCGTGTGATACGGTCGCAAAAAGACATTGTTTTGATCCCTCATTTCTTTTTTTCTTTTCTTTGCAAGAAAAAATACATAATTTTGTGCCATTCACAAAATGCAAGGTGCACATCCCAAAAAATATATATATATACGATTTTGTTAAGGCGTGCTTTGGAGCGCGTCTTAATACGCGCTCCGACCGTTATTGTAATGGAAGTTTGCTACAGCGCTCATGCAATTAAAAAAGTTGGTAGCAAACTTCCGTTACCGTAATGGTCGGAGCCCGCATTAAGGCGCGAGACATTTTCCAACTGTTAAAATCAATCATGTGTCAGGAGGAACTTTAGTAGCAGTTCTTAACTCCATTTCTGGCCGGTAATAGTAAACAGTAACCAATCTAACCATTAACATGGTCTAAAATAATGAGAAGGTATAGTAATCCCATTCATTATATAAAAAAAAATAAATTAAAAAAAAATGAGATAAATGAGAAGATAAGGTAAATTTGAAGGCATCCAGAAGGCATGTTTTTCTAAAAATATTTGTTGATATGATAAATCTTGTTGATTAGGGATTGAAGATTATAATATTAGTAGGTGCCAACATTAGGACAAAAAGTCATTGGTTAGTTGGACCACTCAGAAAAGTCGCGTGGATGGTTGGGCATGGTGATCTCACGGCGGTTCATGGAAGAACGCATTTCTCAGTAATTATTGTAAGATTAATTAATCACTACGCTGTCAAGATTCACCAAACCTTCGGACAAAAAACGAAGACCCACAAATCAACAATGCAGAGAAGAAAAAAAAATACTAATTACATACCCATGCATGGGTTAATGCAGACTTAATGCGGATTCTGAAGAAAATTACAAAAAAAAAAAAAAAAAAAAGACATGTCAATATTGAACTTCCTCCGTTATTATATACTTTAACCATATGAAATAAGAAACTTTTTGGATATCAACCTTTAAAAGCTGAAGCCTTGATAGCACACTAGAAACCATACCTATCATATTTGTGGGTAATCAATCATCTTTTTATCTACCATGAGATCTTCATATTCAAGATTTTCATGAAACCTGCATTTTTGGGATACAGGTGACGAAAAACTCCAACGTCCCATACTTCAATATTCCAAGCCCTTCACAATTGAGAAAGATTTTTAGAAAGCTTGTTTTTTTGTCTAAGAGCATTTACTTCTCTTTTTAGAGAGTATATCAATTCTGAATTAGTTTGCAGCCACCTCAATTGATCTTCTGCAACATCATAAATAAAAAAACTCCAGAATATCTTTAGCGGTTGAAACTGTACCACTCAAAGAGGGAGGTATAGAACATCAAATCATTAATGTTTCTTTCTTTTCCTTGGAAATCACTGGATCAACACTTACTGTCTTCTTTCCCTCTGCATTTATTTGTTCATATACCATCTTGTTCTAAAGACATTCCCACTCCACTTTTTTATAATCTGAGAACAATCAGCCAGAAATCGCAACTTCAAAACGTGCCTATTTTAGTTTAAATGATAAAAAGAAAATTTCAGTCTCATTTCTAATGTCATTTGAACACATCATTTTAATATTTCAAATTCTTCATGCTCAATATACAAATGATTTATGAATGATGTGTTAGCAATTGTAATCCCAATAATTGAATTCCCATAACATCTATAACATATTATACCTATCAAAATCATAAACTGGTTTTGCAGAAGCGTACCTGAATCCATTGTAATACCTTTCTTACAATAGTGTGGATGATCTTCTAGATCAACATGCCTTTCCAGAGAGTCCTTTAAGTTTCTTTGTTAACCTTTCTCACTAATGATGGGATTTTAGGAGAATGAAAGACATACGATACTAGGGACCATAACCACTTATTTATAGACAACTTGTAAGTGCCTTTTGATAACCTTTTGTTCTCTAGAGTTGTCTAGACTTGGACAACCTTTTGTTATCTAGAGTTATCTGGATAACCTTATCTAGATAGCCTTATCTGAATAACCTTCAACCTTATCTAGATAATAAGGAACCTTATCCAACTTTCTAGATAACAAGGGTATCTAAATAACTTTCAGTTATCTGTTAAATTTCTATTTTAGCCCACCATAAAGAATAGAAACCACCTTTATGTTTCTACACATTAAAGGTCCACATCCTGTGACACATTAAAGTCCAAACAACTTTATCCATAATAGATCACTTTTGTCGGACTTCAATTATTTACAACAGTCTACATTACATAATTATTTGACATACAAGCCCAATGGTTGATTAAGGATCCAACAATCTCCCACTTGGGCCATATGTGTGGCCTTATAATTATGTTCTGCCAAAATTTAACCAAATAAGTTCAACCTTGCTATCATTCCCGAAGTGTGTCTGTAACCAATTCAATCCAACAATCACATCAATATAGGATCAAAGCAGCCTTTGTTACCAATTCGTAACTCGACCAATCAATGATCACACAATTGACACAATTGAAAGATATGAATCATGATGTGGATGTATAACATGGAAATTTCATTTAATGTGACCTTAACATGCCTATTTCCAACTGGTCCACGTTAAGCCTGAATGAGATCAAACTATACCAAACAAAAGTGTGAACAAAACCTTTATTTCTGCAAAAATAACCAAATAATACCAAAGATGTCTTTAACAAAAGCATTTAGAATTACGAACTTACACTAAAACTGAATTTCATCAATAAACATAACATCCATACGAGCAGTGTGCTCATGAAACACTCTGGGTGGTAGTCCCTCAGTAAGCGGATTCGCAACCATGAAGTTCGTATCAATGTGCTCTATAGGCAACTGTCCACTCTGTACTCTTTCTTTAACAACTAGGAACTTGATGTCAATGTGTTTTGACTTGGAAGAGCTCCTATTGTTATTGGAATATAAAACTGTTGACTTATTGTCACATAATAATTTGAGTGGTCTGTCAATACCATCCACTACACGCAGTCCAGTAACAAAGTTCTGTAGCCATACTCCATGGTTGGATGCCTCATAACATGGTATGAACTCTACTGTCCTAGTAGAAGGTGCTATAAGTGACTATTTAGCACTCTTCCAGAACATGGCACCTCCTGTAAGTAGGTAGATGTAACCTGATGTAGATTTCATACTATATTGACATCCAGCAAAATCAGAGTCAGTATACCCAATGATCTCAAGCTGTTTCGACCTCCGATATGTGAGCATGTAATCCTTAGTCCTCTGCAAATACCGCAAGACTCATTTGACTGCTTTCCAATGGTCCAATCCAGGATTACATAAATATTTTCCTAGAATCCCAGTGATGTATGCAATATCCAAACTTGTACAAACTTGAGCATACATTAGACTCCCTACTGCTGAGGCATAAGAAATCTTCCGCATTTCCCTTTTTTCCAAATTATTCTTAGGGCACTGAGTGAAACTAAATTTGTCTCCCTTAGAAACTGGGGTACCCCTTGGTTTACAATCCTGCATGGAATATCTTTTGAGAACCTTTTTGATATAGCTCTTCTGTGATAACCCAAGAATACTCCAAGAGCGATCCCAGTGTATCTATATACCTAATACAAAAGAAGCGTCCCCAAGATCATTCATCTCAAAACTCTTAAATAGAAATCTCTTGGTTTTGTGCAATAAGCTTATCTCGTTACTGGCAAGCAAGATGTCATCGACATACAAAACTAGAAAAATGTACTTACTCCCACAGAACTTACTATATATGCAATCATCAACCAAATTCATCTCAAAATCAAACAATATGATCACTTGATGAAATTTGAAATACCATTGTCCAGATGCTTGTGTAAGCCCTTAGATGGATTTCTTAAGTTTACAAACCACATTCTTTGCGTCTCCCAACACAAAGTTTTCTTGCTGCACCATATATATTGCTTCATCAATGTTACCATTGAGAAACGCTGTCTTTACATCCATCTGATGTAACTTAAGATCAAAAAGAGCCACTAATGCCATTATAGTAATGAAAGAGTCCTTGGAAGAAACTGGAGAGAAGGTCTCTTTATAATCGATGGCTTCTTTCTGTGTAAAGCCCTTTGCGATAAGACGAGCTTTATACCTCTCCACATTCCCTCTTGAATCCCTCTTGGTCTTAAATATCCATTTGCAAC
This sequence comes from Parsonsia alboflavescens, assembly GCA_028571225.1. Lineage (NCBI taxonomy): Eukaryota > Viridiplantae > Streptophyta > Magnoliopsida > Gentianales > Apocynaceae > Parsonsia > Parsonsia alboflavescens. Next base: position 19,388 of record JAOXNR010010639.1, read on the forward strand.
CAACGGGTTTCGCACCTTCTAGCAATGGGACAAGATCCCATACGTCATTATCTTTCATAGACTTCATTTCTTCATTCATGGCATCAATCCACTTTTGAGAGATAGAAAATTGATTGGATGATCTTCCATCACTCCAATGTCCTCCTCATGTTCTTGGAGAAATACAATATAATCATCTGGTAAAGCACTTCTTCTTTCTCTAATGGATCTTCTTAATGGCACTGGTTCTTGAAGTGCTAGAGTTTGTTCCTTAGGAACAGCTTCTTGAACGGGAGGTTCTCCCATATTGTTTGGATCAGGAGTAGAGTCCCGATCAAGACCAATAAAGCCTATGGGATCAATTGTGGGAATGTTAACATATTCCTCTTCAAAGACTAGATCCTTAACCTTATCTCCCCCAGCAAACTCAACATCCTCAATGAACCGAGCGTTTCCTGTCTCGAAAATTGATTTAGCTGTGGGGTCATAAAACTTATACCCCCTTGATCTTTCAGAGTATAAAATAAAATAACAACTCACTGTTCTTGAGTCTAGTTTCTTTTCATTAGGCCTATAAGGCTTTGCCTTAGCTGGACATAACCAAATGCGCAAATGTTTCAGACTAGGAGTTTGCTTGTCCAAAGGGCATAAGGAGTCTTAGTGGTTGCTTTAGCTGGAACTCTGTTCAGGATATATGTTGTAGTCTGAAGTGCTTCTCCCCAGAGGGATTCTGGTACAGTAGAATGACAAATCATACTCCTCACCATGTCTTTAAGTGTCATGTTTCATCTTTCAGATACACCATTCATAGTGGGTGAACAAGACACAGTGTATTGTGGGAGAATAAAGCATTCCTCTAGGAATTTCGCAAAAGGTCTTGGACGTTGTTCACCTGAACCGTCATATCTACCAGAGTACTCACCACCACAGTGAGATCTGACACTTTTAATTCCTTTGCCTAGTTGATTTTCAACTTTGGCTTTATATGCTGTGAACATATCCAGTGATTGTGCCTTTTCATGAATGAGATAAATGTAGCCATATCTAATATAGTCGTCTATGAACGTGATGAAGTATTTTTGACCATTCCAAGCAGTTGTTGGAAATGGCCCACCAATATCTGTATGCACAAATTCTAAGACGTCTAAGGACCTGTTGGCTTCAAATATAATTTTTATTGGTTTGTTTACCCTTTGTACAATTTACACAAACTTCGAAGTCTGTGAAATCTAAGGGATCGAGAATTTTTTCTAACACAAGTCTTTCTATTTTTTCGTTTGGAGATATGACCCAATCTCTTGTGACATATAATAGCTGAATTCTCATCAGTTAATTTCCTTTTAGTGCCTCATGTACCTGATTGCAGGGATTCATTAAATGAAGCAATTGTATCATGTAAATAAAAATTACCATAAACTGATAAAGAACCGGATCTAATCAATTTGGAATCATGAGACAACCTAAATTTTCCATTCCCAAATGAACAAAGGTTACCAAATTTGTCCAAAGCAGAAATAGAAATCAAATTCCGTCTAAAAGACGGTACACAAAATGTCTCATCGAGATCCAAATGAAATCCAGTATTTAATAACAGTCTAAATTTTCCTATTACTTCAACTTCTGCCATTTTCCAGTCTCCCACATAGATGTATCTTTCACCATCAGTTGGTTTTCAGCAACTCAAGAAACCTTGCATAAACACACTGATATGAGTTGTTGCACCAGAATCTATCCACCACGAGTGTCTAGGCACTAAAGTTAAATTAACCTCAAAACAAACCAAATTAAGAAGAAAACCTTTCTTAGCACGCCAAGCATGATAATTAGTGCAATGCTTCTTCTTATGACCTTTAGCCCCACAGAAGAAACAACCTTTGTCTACCGAAGTATCCGGGTTCTTCGGTTGTTTTAATTTAGACCATCAAATTACACAATTTTGATTCCAGAAGGCACAACATGTGATGGCTCTAATACCACTTGTTAGCAATTGTAATCTCAACAATTGAATTCTCATAACATCTATAACATGTTATCACTATCCGAAACATAAACTGGTTTTGCGGAAGCGTACCTGAATCCATTATAATACTTTTCATACAGTAGAGTGGATGATCTTCTAGGTCAACACGCCTTTCCAGAGAGTCCTTAAAGTTTCTTTGTTAACCTTTCTCACTGATGATGGGATTTTAAGAGAATGAAAGACATATGATACTAGGGACCATAACCATATATTTATAGACAACTTGTAAGTGCCTATGGATAACCTTTTGTTCTCTAGAGTTGTCTAGATTTGGACAAAATTTTGTTATCTGGATAACCTTCAACCTTATTTAGATAACAAGGAACCTTATCCAACCTTCTAGATAACCTTATCCAACTTTCTAGATAACAAGGTTATCTAAATAACTTTCAGTTATCTGTTAGGTTTCTATTTTAGCCCATCACAAGGAATAGAAACCACCTTTATGTTTCTACACATTAAATGTCCACATCCTGTGACACATTAAAGTCCAAACAACTTTATCCATAATAGATCACTTTTGTAGGACTTCAATTATTTACGACAATCTGCATTACATAATTATTTCACATACTAGCCCAATGCTAGATTGAGGATCCAACATGATGATGATTCATGTTTGCATGATGGTAACATGCCAAGACTTTAAAATCAAAGCCAAGATTATAAATGTCAAAGTAATTAGAAATATTAGCCATCTCATTTATTATAATCATTCTAAAAGTCAAAACGATCATCCACAAAACGTTTTAAATAATTTTAGGCAATTCAAATGGGTAACAGGCTTAAGAAAAATGGATTTGTTACCTCGCCAAGAGAGTGAGCATATGAGAGTCCTACGGTGAGGGCCAGAGTTGCTAGATTTAAGTGCCTTCACCCAATTACAAGGATAGATGCACCGACCATATTGTTCTAGCCATTGATCATTAACACCATCTATTTTCATTATAAAGCTTTCTTCGAGTACTTTTGCTACAGCAAATTCCATGCAAGACATCATGAACTCGACTTGCGTCAACTCCGCCTAAGGGTCTTCTTTGGAAACTACAACAAGGCTTCTACGGATTAGGTTATCTAAAATATCCTCTGCCACATCCTCTAAGCTTCTTACTTCCCCCTCTTCTAGCTGGACAAAACCTTCGACAATCCAAATCAAAATTATCTCCTAGTGGGCACATTTGCATCTTTAGGAAATGCAACAAAGTAGAGAAAGCATGGCTTCAGATCATCTACAAATATCGGTAACTAAGTTCTAATACCTTCCAACAACGTCCTTCTGGATCCTCAACTAGGAGTGTCATTAAATTTTTCGCAACTTTTTTCCAATCAGTTCTAATATCAATAAGCCTTTGTAGTCTGAAGCAATTTCATGTCCTACACTTACAAGTTCTGTAGGACAGGCTTTGTTACCAAATAATTTTGCCTGAAACACCTCCCAACTCTTTACTCTTGATAATGGTGGAAGATGATATTTTGAACTCCCTAATCCAACAAGTGTATCAATGTCTTCAAACCGCCTTGTGAACATAATCCTACTCCCATTCTCATCATTTGGGAACGAGGCTTTAGTATCATCCCATGGCTGAATATTCCAAAAAATCATCCATGAGAAGGAGGTATCTTCTACCCTTATGACTTTGGTACAACTTGTGATCCAAATCATCATTTTCAGATTTTTCACATTCAACACTGACTTGCTGCAAATTTTCAAGCAACAACCTACTCTTGTCATGTACTTGACTAACAGAACACCTTGCACAAACATGGAAATGGTAGCCAACTGAACGGTGTTGAAACATTGAATCGGCAAGAGTTGTCTTGCCTATTACAGGCATGCCCACAATTGAGATAATATTTAGCTTTTTTGAGCCATTTCTCAAAATGACAAGTTGAGTCATGATATTTTCATCTTCCGAATTCTCTTTGGTAGTCACCACTACATTATTTTTAGGGAAGTTAGATTCCACTGAAATTAGAGTGGAAAAGCATGAAGGCTTGGGGAATGGGGTGTTTCTCATATATTTCAGTTCTACCTTTATTGTCTTAATATCTTCAATGATATTGAATAGCCCTAACTTGTGACCATGGAAAGGATGGTTACAGCTCAGAAATGAATCAATGATGTATTCTATTCGATATGCCATATCAAGAAATCGAGTCCATTGGCTTTGAAGCTCCTCACATTGGCTAAGCTGCTTTGTAATTCTTTCGGAATCTTAACATGTGGACAATAGCTCCGTTCTTACTATTTCAAGGTGGCGCTTTAATGGAGCAACTAAATCAACTTTACTAGTTAGCAACTCCTTTAGATTCTGGAACAGAGAACTAATAAAGCCTTGTCCATTAGTTCTAGGAAAGTTAGACCTTCATGACTTTGGAACATATGATTCATAAATTTTTCTTATATCTGCTTCTGCAATCTTAAAATTTGCTACCCAATATGTAACTTTCTTTTCCAATTCCACAGTCATGTCCTCATTTTTCACATCATCACTAAGTGAGTAAATAGCACATCCAGTGTCAATGATAACTGCATTCATAGACTCAAAGAGAGAATTGAACATCTGATCATGCTTAGGATGCTCTTCCGGTGATTTATTGAATGCAAAAAATGTGATCACAGATCTCAATTCCTCCCACAGGGATAAAATGTTATCTTTGGTAGAAGTCATGAATCTGAGATTAGCTTTAGAAAGCTCCATTATATGGTCCTGTAGAGAATCAATAAAGCTCAAATCTAATTCATCCAATATTGCAGAATCTCCTTTTGCTGATTTTGATTAATTTAGAGCTTTAGAATGGATCCCTTTGACATCCGGTCGTGCTGGACTAAAGTTTTGTAGCTGAAATGAAAGAAGCCTTTTCATCTCTTTCATAGTGCCATTATTCACCTTATCAATGACACAGGTAAGGAATTTGCAAAATACTTGAGTCAGCAAGGCATACATGGGTTGAAAACTGTTCCTAGAACGCCTCAAGAGAATGGCGTCGCTAAGAGAATGAACAGGACCATTCTAAAACTTGCAAGATGCCTGAGACTATGTGCAAGTCACCCATTACATTTATGGGCTGCTGCAGTCGATGCAGCTGTTTACCTTATCAACAAGAGTCCATCTAGTGCGTTGGATGGAGAAATACCACAAGAGAAATGGTCAGACAAAAGGGTTAATTATTCCTATCTCAAAGGTTTTGATTGTACTGCATATGCTTTGATTGACAAGGAAGACAGGAAGAAGCTTGATGCTAGGTCTCAAAAGTGTGTCTTTATCGGATATGGTGTCTTTATTGGATATGGTGGTGATGAGAACAACAAAGTTATTCGCAGCCGGAATGTGGTATTTCATGAAGAAAAGATGTACAAGGATCATCAGATAGAGAATGGAAAAGCAAAAGAATCAGAATATGTTGAGTTAGATACAATGCCCATGAAGATGATTTCAGGAAATCAGAGTGCATCTAAAGAAGAGGTTCAAGATGAACCTATTGCCAGTGAGGAGGCAGTTCTAGAGGAATATAACGACTCAAAGTAGACCAACAACTTTGAAGAACCTGTCTTGAGGAGATCTACTCGTGTGAGAAAGCAAAAGGAAATTTTTGATCCATCATCAAATATTGTTCGGAGCCATGTCTTGTATACAGATTCGGGAGAACCAGGGATATATGATGAGGCAAAGAAAGATACATCTCACTTGCAGTGAAAGGGTGCCATGAAAGACGAGATGGGCTCGTTACTTCAGAACAAGACCTGGGAGCTGACCAAGTTAACCACAGGAAAAAGGGAATTGTTAAACAAATAGGTGTATAGGATCAAGAATGAAGCTGATGGCAATATCAGACATAAGGCCAGACTTGTAGTCAAAGGTTTTTCTCAAAAGGAAGGGATCGACTACTCTGAGATATTTTCACCAGTAGTGAAGATGACATCAATTAGAGTTTTGCTGAACATTGTTGTAGTGGAGGATCTTCATCTCGAGCAATTAAACGTAAAAACAGAGTTTTTACATGGTGACTTAGTAGAAGAATTATACATGGTACAATCTGAAGGTTTTGAAGTCAAAGGTAAGGAGCACATGGTATGTTGCTTGAAGAAAAGCTTGTACGGCTTGAAATAAGCTTCGCGGCAATGGTATCTTAAGTTTGATGGTTTCATGCAAGAAAAGGGATTTGCACACTGTGAGTCTGATCGTTATGTTTATCTTCGCAAATATAGCGATGGTGATATTGTGTATCTCTCTTTATATGTGGATGACATGCTAGTGGTTAGTTCAAATATGAAGAGAATTGCAGAAGTGAAGAAGTTGTTAGCATCACAGTTTGCTATGAAAGACTTGGGAGAGGCCAAGAATATCCTAGGCATGAAAATCATCATGGGCAGGAAAAACAAGATGCTATGGCTGTCGCAAGAAGACTATGTGAACAAGGTGCTCAAGAGATTCAACATGAATAATGCAAAATAGGTTGTGACTCCTCCAGCGAGTCACTTCAAACTTTCCAGGGATATGTGTCCGAGTACTCAAGTTTTGAAAGATGAGATGGCAACAGTTCCATATGCATCAGTAGTGGGAAGTTTGATGTATGCCATGGTGAGCACAAGATCAGGCATTGCACAAGCAGTGGGAGTAGTGAGTCGATACTTGTAGAACCCAGGCAAAGAGCATTGGAATGCAGTGAAATGGATATTGAGATATCTAGCGGGTACATCAAATTACTCTCTTTGTTATGGTAATTCATCTTTGGAATTATTAGGCTATGTGGATGCAGATCACTCGAGTGATTGAGATAATGGTAAGAGTACCACTGGATATGTTTTTACAGTAGCAGGAACAACAGTGAGTTGGGTATCTCAACTGCAGAAAGTGGTGGCTCTATCAACGACAGAAGTAGAGTGTGTAGCGATCACAGAAGCCTCCAAGGAAATCATGTGGTTACACGATTACATGCAGGAGTGATAATCAAAGTGCAGTGCACTTAGCTAAGAACGCAGCTTATCACTCAAGGACGAGACATATCAAGAATCGTTATCACTTCATCAGGTTAGCATTGAAGGATAATGAGTTGAAGCTATAAAAGATTGATGGCTCAAAGAACCCTGCTGACATGCTGACCAAGGTAGTAGACATAGAAAAACATGTTTTCTACACTACCACCATTGGTGTTACTCCATGTTAATTGATAAGGAGTATTGTAGAGGCACAAGTAAAGAAGATTGTTGCAAAACTGCTTGGTGCATTAGGTATATTTATCTTCAAGTGGGAGATTGTTGGCGGGTGAAGTCAAATATACTGTAAAGAGAAATTTTGAGACGGCTAGGAAATTTCGAGATAATAATTGTATTCCAAACTTCCGGTCTAGTGAATTTTTGCAAAGTGACTCTGCACAGAGACGTAACCCTGGTTGGGTGAACTCCGATAACAAATTTTCTGGCATACTCTTTCTTTCTTTCTTGTTTTCTTCTGAGTGTTTCATTGCAAGTTGTAGTATTTCAAGTTTCAGAAACTATAGAGCACAGCAAAGGATTTGTAGTGTAGTTTCTTTAGATGGAGAACCTTGAGATTTACTAGAGAAGCCTTCCACATAACTCCTTTGGACCCTCATTAGGTGACTTTTTTTGTCATGAGAATTGCTCCTTCCAAACCTAGTCTTAATCTCTTGAATATACATGTCAAACTACTTTTCTGGCATCTTCCTTGACTGTCTTTACAATGTCATTCAAATTTGAAACTGCCTCCTTCAACACTGGCATCGTCTGTATTTTGCTCATTGTTGTGCAGCATGTAAATAAGACATCCCATATCAATAATAGCATCACTTCTATCACTAACTTGTTGCAAAATTTCAAGCAACAATCTCCTTTTGTCATGTACTTGACTAACACAACACCTAGCAGCAACATTGAAATGATTGATAACTGAAGAGTGTTTCAACACTGAATCGGCAAGACTGGTCTTGCCTATTCCACTCATGCCCACAATTGAGATTAACTTTCCAGAACCATATGTCAATTTCTCTCTTATTTCGTCTGCCTCCTTAGCAAAGATAACAAGTTGAGTAGTGTTATTTTCATCTGATGGACTCTTTTTGGTCAGGACTGTGTTGTCCTTTCGTAAAATTAGATTCTACCAAAATTGGTGAGGAAAGCAAAAAGGCTTTTGCACCGGGGTATTTCTCATAGATTTCTGGTGCATCTTGATTGTCTTAGCTTCTTCAAGGACATTAAACAGCCCCGACTTGTGACAAAGGATGGGACAGTTTGTGCTCAGAAAACGATAAACTCAGTTTGATAAGCTCTGTCCAGAAAACGAGACCATTGACTTTGAAGATCCTCACATTGGCAAGACTGCTTTTCACCGAAATCTCCCCGAAGGGACCATAGCTCCTTTTGAACTATTTCAATGTGATGCTCTAAGGGGCAACTAAATCAACCTTGGTATTTATTAACTCCTCCAGATTCTGAAAAAGATAACTAATAAAAACCTTTCCATTTGTTCTTGGAAAGTTAGATCTCATTTGTTCTCAGGAAAGTTAGAAACAATTCCGGTTCCTTACCACTATTTCCATTTTCGTCTTCATCATCGAGCAAGTAAATAGCACATGCCGTGTCGATGATCACAGCATTTACATGCTCAAAGTGATCATTCAAGTTTTGATCTTGCTCTTTGCACTCATCTGAATCTTTATCCACCGCAAAAAATGTAACCAGAAAATTCAGCTCCTCCTGCAGGGATAAAACCTGTTCAATGCTAGGAATTGTGGAACTGAAGTTAGAATCTGAAATATCCAGTATATAGCCTTCGAAGAACAAGTCGAATTCCTGACTTATGGAGATGCTGGACTAATCTTTTGAAGCTCAGAAAAAGATGCATTTTCGGCTCACTCACCGTCCCTTCATTCATCTTATCCTCAATGCGACACAGATAAAGGAGACATGGCAAGTTGTCCACCAATTAGGAGATCTTTCAAATTTCCAAGTTTACCACACCTTTTGTAGTAAAACCAAGCAAATATCTAAAAAATATCAAGCTCTTCTGAACAACCTGAAGTTTTTCCATCCAAGGCCTAGCCAATTCAACATTATATTTTAGCAAATCTTAAATATTCTGCAGGAGGGAGTTGATATTTTCCACGACAGATTCATCACTCCATCCATATACATACTTGGAAAGTATGGCGTAAACTTCTTGGATATGTTGCTTTAAGAGCTGAAACCTTTCTAGGACACTAGAAAGTAGACAATCCAAATTCACCGGCATGCACTGTCCCCTTTTCGGTGAAATTTGGACCATGTCTGAGGAACACACTGTGGATACTATTGAGGTGAACTTTCAATTCTCCATCTTCAATATGCCACTTTACAACTGAGGAAGACTGATAAAGCCTGCCATAATTCCAAGTGCTTTCACTTCATCTGCCATATGCCACCTCAGTTGACCTGAAATAAGATAATGGTAGACTTATCTATTTATCATAATTCTAAAAGAATAGCCTCTTACCTAAAGTATTACAGACTTTTTTTTAAAAAAAAAAAAGGATAAAATTAAAATGATTTATTACCAAAAATATTGTTATCCTATAAAATTATCAAACACTCACAATGTCTTGCATCAACATAAAGGGTACATAAAACCAGGAACCAAAAATAGAAGTCTTACCATTAATCATTTGCTGCATTATTTTTGGTGCCACATCCTTGGGATCAGTTTTTCCTGGGAAAGCCTCATGTACCATCTCATTTTGAAGAGTCTCAAACTCCATTTTTATGGCCTTAATGTCTTCAATGAAATGAACAGCCACAAAGAGTGACTCCTGCACAAGCCAAACCCAGACAAAAATGATGCAGTGAAACTTTCTGCCACACTTCTGATGTCATTTAAACTTGTCATTTGGATTGGAAGTTCTTCTGCTGTCAAGTTTCTGATGGCTTCAATTAGGGACGTTTTCTCCTTGTTAAGCACCTTAAACATTAACCGAGACTTCCTAGTGAAAAGATAGATCGATTTTGAATAACTCCTTTGGAATCTCATTCTTTTCGGAATCTTCATTAGTTATTAGTTCTCCGAAACTTTTCTTAAGCTGCCATGTCTCCGGAATATACATGTCATATGCTTTTCTGGCATCTTCTTGGGCAAAGTCCTTCAAATTTGAAACTGCCATGTTCAACACCCTGGCATCATTTTTATTTTGCGCATTGTTGTGCAGCATGTAAATAAGATATCCCATGTCAATGATAGCAGCACTTATACGCTGCCGGAAACAATTGGCAATCTGATCAAGCTCAGGAGTCCAATCTTCTATGTGAAGAAAATGAATCTGTGACACTTTTGGTGACTGATGTATTCCAAAAGATAGGTTGAGAAATTGCAGCTCCTGGACCAGGGATAAAATCTGTTCTTTGTTAGATGATACCATGAAGCTAAAGTTAGTGTCTGGAAACAGCTGTATATTTTCTTCAAGAGAATTAAGAAAACTCCAAAGAAAAAACCAAGAATCATTATCCACCAAAGTAGAATCCGCTTGTGATGACTTAAAAGATTTAAGAGCTTCGATATACATCTCGGTGCAAGACTGAAATTCCGCAGCTCAGATGAAAGATTCATTTTCATCTCATTCACCATCTCTTGGTTCATCTCTTCTTTGAGAGAACAAATTAGATAAAGAAGACATGAAATCTTACCAATCAGATATTCAGCATGAATTACGAGATCTTTGAATTTCACACTTTTCTGCACCTTCCATCAGTAAAAGCAAGAAAATCTCTAAAAGATGTCAAGCTTTTGTCTACAACCTCGATTTCTTCTCTTACAGCAGCAACCATTTCATCTCTACGGAGTGGAAAACCAATATGATTCAGGAGGGATTTGAAATTATTCATCACAGCCACGCAATCCCCATCAATAGTTGATATCAAAGATTTGGAAAACAGAGAATAAACTTCACGAATATCTGGCTCCAAAAGCTCGAACATTTGCAGTGCCCTAAAAAGCAGATCACAGATGGGTAGCACTCCAGTCTCTTCAGAAGAAATCCCTTTGAATTGTGTCCAACATCGTGGAATATCAAGACCTGCACTTCGGAACACCGTTCTGATACGAAGAATAGGATCTCGGAGATGCCTGTTTTCAATGTTGTCATAATTTCCCGCGCAACCGAGAAAAACTAGAAGAAATCTTGCCTTCAGTCGAACTGAAAACTTCAGCTGTCCGGATAGGAGGAAACCAAAAATCCGGCTGCCTGTCCATATTCCATAGATGCCTGAAAAATCTTATTCGTTGTCGGAGGAAGCCATGACTGTCCTGAAAGCTTTGAAAATGTTTTAAAAAATGTTGTATTGGGAGAGGAGTACGGTTTCGAGTAGAAAAAAGGGGCTTCATTTTTCTGATGCTTGATTCAATACTCCCTCCGTTGGAATTTGAATCTCCAACAGTTGTCCACATGTAATTCCTCTAAAAGCATGAAAGATCTTCAAAGGCATTCCATTCTTCAAAGTCCAGACCGGACAATTTCGTAAAGAATTACCAGAGTTTAGGAATCCATTTAAGACTTAATTTCTCAATTGGAGAATCTCAAGATTTTCAATTTCCCCAATCTTGGAAATCTTTGTCTCATGGAACTCTGATAATTTAAGATAACCAATTTTTTGAGGTATAGAGGAGTACTCAACGCAGAAAATCTTCCACAACCCTTGAGACATACCTCCAGCGATTCAAGTTTTTAGAGAAAATTCAATTTGGGGAAGGAACAGCTTGCGTTCTCCTGAACAGAAAATAAAACTTCTAACTCAACAAGATTGAGTATCAGCTTTAATCATGGAAGCCTTGTCAAAGTGCAAATTAGCACTATACATGCCTTTTTAAAAGAACAAGACATTAAAAGAGCAAGACACCGCATTTCTGGTAAACCACGGGTTTTATATACAACACCCCATTCAGGGTAAAATCTCAAACAACACATAAATGTGTAACATTCATCAGATCAACAATGCATTTCTTCAGAAAGCTGCTTCATTGTTTCTGCCCAGAAAAGAAGAATAACTGCCTCAGCAAGACAAATTTAGAGAAATTGAAATTAAGGTAAAAATTACTGAGACATAT